>PRKT01000083.1:1440416-1454846 GCA_003671525.1 Saccostrea glomerata | reverse complement strand
ATAGTAATTAAATCCTGTGGATCTTAAACCGTCTGATATGTACATAGTGTCATATAATGAGGCTAAAATAAAGATCCGTCTTAATATCATATGATGATAATAAGAGGATTAATATTTCACATGACTGTCCAAATCCTGAATGAATTCTTCCTGGTTTAAGCTGATCTGGTCCTTAAATATATCCCAGTATTCACAATCTGATATTCTCGTGGTTTTCTTGCATTGGTACAAAGTAATTGAATGAAGGGCACTATTGTATGTGCACACTTGAGCAAGCCGAAGTATTTTGATTGTGTGAAAATTAGCGACATCAATCAACCAAACTTGTAAGAGATTTATTAGGACCCTTCAAACAAATCCTTCATCAATTAAGCCAACAGGTCACTTGAGATCAAATCTGCCTAACTTGCTCTTTGCTCAGAGAAAAACTTGACAGCAATTGTAGTCTGTTTCTTAATAGCAGTAACTGCTCACCCCTGAGGTTGCCTCCTTCCACATCAAACTGTACTGTGCCCTCAGCGTTGTCGTTCTTGTCTATCAGAATGGTCTTCACGTTCAGCTCTCCCAGACCTGGCCTCATGTCAAGCTGGAGACCACCCACCTCACTATAGTTGTTTCTGCTATAAAATTGCCAAAAAAACCAAAACATTAAGTTTCGACAACTTTATATTTATTTACGTACTAAGGAAAAGATAGGCTTTCACATCAATTGCAGTGTAACTTAATATGCTCTTATCACCTTAACCTGAAACAATACTAGTTGGCTCTAATACAAAAGAATTTAAAATAAAATGCAATCACATTACAATTTTTCTAAAAATATAGAACATGCAGAATATGAAGTGTGAGTAATGAAAATGAAGTATGTAGATATGCAAAGCCCTTCTCCCCTACCCAGGGTTCACCAGTCTAGCAGATGTCAGATTCACATAGAATTCCTCGGGCCCCTCTGGGAGATCATCCTGTATAATCCGTATGTCAATGGTCTGTATCTTCTGATCCTGCTGGAAGGTCAAGGTGTTGGTTGCTGGGTAAAAATCTGTGTAACTCTGGGCAGTTCCCTGAGTGGTGGTATAACTGACCAACACCTGGTTGTCCGTTCCCTCTGTCCTGATTACAGAAATAGTCACCTGAAATTATTAACAAATGAACTATAAATAGAATCAGTCACATGTACTAGTGTATAAAATCAGAAGTTTCATATATGAAAATATTAAAAGGGTTCAATATTTAATAATTTCATTACATGTAAAAATTCACATCTGATTTCTCGAGTCTTTTGTATATGTCATTTGCCACCTTCTTTTGATACTGTATATTCCTTATTTTTGCGAGTACTTATTATCTCGAATGGGTTCTTTAACGTCAAATCATGAGAATAATTATTCGCGAATTGACCGCTGGTCAAGAGATTTTTCATAGATTTCAGCACCATCAAAATAAAGGCGAGTAATTTTATTTTGCTTTTCGCGAAATTACGCAATAATTAATTCAAAGCGTATATCTATGAATCTACAATATTCAAATTATTGCCATCTAATATTAGTATAAGATGAACCATTAGGATACATTATGAATTATTCAATCGGCAATTCTCGACTGACTCCACTACACTTGATCCATTCAAACCTCCGATGTGATCGGTGGAGGAATATGCATCTGGTCAATACATTTCTCCACCGGAAACTGCCTTGTCACTCATTTTATATTACGCTCTGCCTAAAGTTCTTCTGAAAGGTTTCTTTATTTGTCTAATTCTTCATTGTATATTTCTTTTAACAACAATCATATGTTAGTAGTCTTTGAAAGCAAGAACAAAGTGTTCAGCGTGCAACAAAGTAACTCGGATTTCAAAAGTATAACATTTGATTGAAATTCAAATATTAAGATCACATGACTGACTCAGCAAGATGGTAGAACACCTTTGACGTCCGAGGTTAGTGTGCCATCCAGGAGCTCCGAGTTTGAATTAAGCAATCCATCCTACCTGATGTATATCTTCTGTGATGGCAGTAAGCTGGGGGAGGGTAAACTGGAATCTCCCGTGTGGGTAGTCACTTGCAACAAAGACAACACTGGCCATGATGGCAGACGGATCAGGAGAAACAGTGGCACCCCCTGTAGCAGATGTCAAGTGGAGCGTGTAGGTGGCTCTCTTCTCGGGAACCGTGTCATCTATAGCCTACAAAGAAAATACAGCAATAAATGTCACAAAGAGTGTACTTGACAATGTTCTGACTTCATATTGTGTGCAACACATTTCTTATAAGTAGTTTTTCACCATCCCTAAAAAAAATACATAATGATATTAATATATAAATTACTGCGCAGAGCAATAGATAATTTATGTAAAATAATGCAATATGTGTAAATTACAGATTAGCCTACCCAAAAATGATATTTTCTGTAGTTTTCTATCAAATTGTCCATATATTGACATTTTTGAAACAGATTTAAAAATTGGGAGAGTAAAGTCTGAATTATAAAATGGACTTTGTCAAACCTGTAGTGTGATAAAGGTGGTTTGTTGGAGGTCAGCCATGTTAACTATTCCCTCTACTTGATGGAAGGCTGTGGTGGCTCTGGGGATCAAAGACCAAGTCACACTGACACTGCCATAGATACCAAGGCCGCGGGTGATCCCGACCTTGACCTGACCATCATAGGATGGACTGGATTCTCCGGGCTCCCCAATGTACACTGTTCTGTACTCTGGGAGGATACTGATGGTGCCCCTGGCCCCTGGGTCTGCCTCTATTATGACCGTGCTATCTCCCAGTGTGGGGGATATGTCAGCACTATTGTCAGCAGAAATCAAAGACACCCGGAATCTCTCCTCGCCTTCCAGAGTCGAGTCCTGTCTGGTTCTTAAGGTTATAGTCTTTATCTTCTCTCCCTGCAGGAATACCCCGGTATATCATTATCATATTAAAACAAACACATTTGATAGGTACATGTGTATTCTAATTAAACTCTCTTTTTAATTAAAAAAGTTTTTTTTTACTTCAATACCAAAATAAGACATCAGACATCTGCATGATTTGAACATATACACGTAAGTAATTCTCTAATGGTTACATGATGACCAAAACTATTTACATGAGCAAACTGTAATTTGCCAGCTCTTGGTTCCTGAAAGTCATTAAAGGCTTCAGCATTGAGTCTCCACTGTACATTGACGACCCCATCACTTCCCTGTATCCGCTCCACAGTAAGAGTGGTCTCCCCTTCAGGATCAGAGGGACTAGCTGACTCCTTCACTCTCACCTTTAAGCAAAATAGATAAGAAATCCTCAGTTATCTATTATTCGAAAATCTATGGTATAATACAGTAGCTATTTATTTGTGCTATGCATGTTTTATTGCTACTTACAAAGAAGTTTCAAAAAGTATTTTAATTTACTGTGTAAAAAATTGAATCTAAAAATTAACTATGAAATGTGTGGGTCTAATTTTCATGCAATGCAATTCTGGTTTGTTTTACCTCAGGCTGTGAAAACTGGAACAGTCCAGTTGGAGAATCATTTTTTAAAATGGCTATCCTTACTGCTGTCATGGTTCCTAATTGTGATAGGCCACTGCTAACACTTAACAGCTTCACATCAAATGTCTGCAATAAATTGACATCATTAGAAAATGACAAAACTAGTAGGGGTAACATTTTTTAACTAGAGGCCCATGAGCCATAATGCTCACCTTTGTAACCTTTAAACATGCGGCTCTCTTACCTTCAAGTTTTTTTTTAAAGAATATTTTAAAATTTCTCTAAATGTTTAAAAATAACCCCCTATATATCAATATGAGTGGGCATGGCTTAGCTAATCTTAAGAATCAGATTTTTTACCATTTCTCCTCAGATATTTTAAGCTAAAAAGTTGAAAAGGAGATGTGGCTTAATTTTGGTAAGGTTTCTCTTAGAATATCAAACCAAAAATATGCAATAGCTGATCCTAACAAAAAGAATTTATACATATCGTGGATGATTTTGATACTGTCTTTATCAACTTACCTCCATGGGTTCATTTATTGTGTCATCCAAAATATAAATGATGATATCAGTATGTGCCTCCTCATTCTTCAAACTAACTGTGCCACTGGATGGCCAAAAATCAAGGATGCTTGCCTCCCTTGGCTCTGCTTGCCAGGTCAAGGTCAAGTCTCCAAGGAAACCAACACTGCGGCTGACCCTCAGCTTTACAGTGGTGTTTCTTCCATATTCTTCATATGTATCAATCCTACCCTCGATGTTCTAAATAAAAATCCAAATTATTAATTTAGTTTACAAGCCTTTTCAAAACTAAATGTTCAACACTTTCAAAGAATGAGAGTGCATTTTATTTGAATTTGGCAGGATTCTGGGTCACTGGTAAAATGAAAAATACATAAATGTGTCATACATTCCCAAATGAAAAACAAGATGTGTTTGTGAAACACTATGCCCCCGGCAGCAACAAAGTTCAAAAAAGCAATTTTTAGCATAAAGGTCACAGTCAAGGTCACATGATCATTGTCCTTGGTGTCATTTGAAAGGACTTAATTAGTGGAGTATGCATTCCAAATATGAAGTCTCTATCTCCTATGGTTAAAAAATAATGAAAAAGCTATTTTTAGCATAAAGGTCACAGTCAAGGTCACAAGGTCATTGACCTTGGGTTATTTGAAAGAGCTTAATTATCGGAGTATGCATTCCAAATATGCAGACTCTGTCTCCTATGGTTTAAAAGTAATGGCAAAAGTTCAACAAACTTATTTTTAGCATAAAGGTCATAGTCGAAGTCACAAGGTCATTGATCTTGGTAGCATTTGAAAGTGCTTAGTTAGTGGAGTATGCATACCAAAAATGAAGCCTCTATCTATCACAGTTCAAAAGTTTTGGGGAAGGTTTAAGTTGACAACAGACAGACAAACAGACAGACAGGACAAAAACAATATATGCCCGGAATCTATAGATTTTGGCGCAGAAAAAGGGCAAACAAAATACCATAACAAACTTGCATATATTGGGTTTCTGTGATGTAAAAATGGGAAGTGTTTTCCATCTGTTTGATTTGATAAATATACCTTGAAATATGGCCAAATGAGTTATTGAGTTCAAAGTGATGTATTTTTAAGCATGATTTTTATAAATTTGCTATCTCAGGGTCATGTCTCCATGATTTTAAGACATTATTTAAAGCTGAACATGACTTGTAAATAGGCTAATGCCATTTTTAATATTACTATCTACGATTACAGCACAGGGGTATATTCTTCGCATTTGTTATACCTGACTGCTTTATTGCCTCGGGTATCAGCATAGAATGGCAACCCATGTTCATGCTGGTACCTTGCATTACTGTATAGGGGATTAATTTCACGGGTTGTAATTTTCACGTTTTTCTCTCATCTGACACGATCGCGGTTTCTTGAATTCGCGGAATTCGGTGTGTAATAAAAGTTACTTCCCTTGTCTCCATTTAATGCATACCATAGCTACATGTAAACGACATTAATCAGCGTTATGTCTTTATTTCACGAACAACAGAGTTAGTTATTATAAAATTGTTAGATTTTATAAATAATTAACATAAGTACAGTTATTAATAGTCCCTAAACGTTAAATGACTTTCCTATATGCTATTACGATGAGTGCATGTGCACCCGAGATCTTCAATACAACGCGGCGAAAAACCACTGCACGGAAATATAAGTTTTTTATGTAGTTCTACGAAATAATGTCCTTACAAACTTACTTCGTCAGTAAGTTCGATATTTATTTGAATGATTTTTTTAAAACCAAAATGTCAATAAAAACTACATGAACTAATATGCATGAGAATGCAGGTAACAAATACACATGGTAACATTAGTTACGCACGGGTAATCAAAACCCATGGCCCATGTGTTTTGATTGATGAAATATGCAGCGTTGGCTTTTAAAACAGCTTTTGAACAAACACAAATTATTATCTGCCGATTTGAATTAAAGTAAAGCGTGATAATTAAAATTAATTGAATGACAGTACTACTCGCAATTACTGAAATGACCATGGACTGTACGTACACATATATAAATCTATCGTAGTCTATTCTCAAATTTCCAAATAAAACATGGAGATTATCTAAAATTTATTCACTGTTTCTTGAATTCACGGATTTGTTAACACCGTGAATATAGCGAATATTAACACCGCGAGTTATTTTCCCCCTATACAGTACCTTTGTTTACATTTCAGTTATTGTACACACATTTGTGTTTGTTTTTATACTTCAATGACCTGTGCAACTGTTGTAATTTTCTTTGGTATCTTATTCTCCTGCATTTGAAGTAGTACACAATAACTTTTTGTCGCTACAAAGTGCTGTATAGCATATATCCGTCTACACAGATGATGATTGATTACAATAAACAGTGACTAAGTGAGCCATTTTATATAGGGGCCCTCAGATATAGTGAGAGACCAATCAAATATGGCAGACAAATCCCTTTACGAATCATGTTTAGCTATAACTTAACAAAATAAGCAAGCATTTGAACATGTAAGCAAATGACCCAAGGGTCCAACAGACAAATGAGTATAATACAACTCTGTAGAGGATACATGGATAAAATATTATATAAGAAAAAAGATGCTCACGCTTTAACAAAATAAGTAGGATAAATAACCACAACTTGGAAAATTGCCTTAAAAAACTTTATTTGTACACGTATCATCAATTTACAAGTCTACCTTACTATCAATTAAAAACAATAAAAGTACTTTTTAAAAATTACATACTGTAGAAGTACTTTTTTCCGCGTGGTATTAATTTACGCTATGTACGCGGTCACAAATAATCCGCGGAAATTTGTCAAAGTGTACTTAATATAAATGTAAGGCATATAGTGGCAGTCTAGAAAATCCGCGTAATTTTCTACCCGCGGGTTAAACAGAAATAAAGATTCCGCGGAATTATGACCCCGTGGAAAAAAGTACGTCTACAGTATTAAAAAAAAATCTTTTATAATTCTTTCATTCTATTTCTTATCAATAATAACATTATTTACTTTGATTTATAATCATATTAAGTTGATAACAAAAGGGAATAACTTCTCTTACAAGAGGGTTAACTTTTCCATACATGATCATAATAGAGCCCCATCCTAACTCTAGAACCCCTGTTTAAGGTTCCATGAATTTCAAAACTTTGAAAAAACTCTTGCTCATCTTAAACAAGCACCTAGTTTCTCTAATTAACACTCATAAAAACATTTAAACAATTGTTTCCCCTAATCACTGATTACCCATGCTGGCCTGCTCTACCCCCAACCCTTTAAACAGGATTTGAACAAATTTGAATCTACACTATATAATGAAGCTTTCACATAAATTTCATCTCTTCTGGCTCAGCTAATGCATGGTTCTTGAGAAGGAGATTTTTGAAAGATGCCATTAGATTTTCACATTATTGTGATTTAAGATGCTAAACATATTTTCACGATAATTTTATTGTACTTTTAATAAAAAAAAAGTGCATAAAAACTTGAGGTTAATTATCACTTGCCATTGTCACTGAAAAAAAACATTTTCAGGTCTGGCAGCTGTGCTGTGGTTTTCTTTTTTTGTATTTAAAAAATAATAATTAAAAAAAGAAATCAAGTTTACAGATCTTAGTAAACACATCACAAAAAATTTCAGCATGCACGCGATATATTTCATGAACAAATGAACTAAAGCATTTTGTATACAAAGTGAAAGGACTTGGATTGACATTATAAAGGTAACTATTATACAATTATTGCTGGTTTTTGAGGTCAATACAATGATTTAGCCATCTGAGGAGTACAATATTCACCGAGCCCGAAGGGCGAGGTGAATATTGTACTTCGAAGATGGCTAAATCATTGTATTGACCGAAAAAACAGCAATAATTGTTTTATTATATGATTCACTGATCAAATGATACAGCTCATTACTTGTTTACATTTTATTAAGTCCTAGCCAAATACAAGAGAGTAACAGAATTAAAATGTTAATAAACCTTACTAGTCGTATCAATTTTAATTTTTTTTTTAAAAATCAATTTTAGTAGCCATGAAAGAAATATATATAATGTCAGTCTTTTTATAGGATAGATTTTGAAAGGAAGGAGTATTATCATGGAAAACTGACTGCCAAAAAAAATGCCAAAAAGTAAAAAAAAAAAAAAATTGTTGTTCAGTAAAAGTATTGGAGGGGGGTCCCTGCATCCCCTCTTACCACCCTCACCTAAAATATATATTTGCTTATGTTTTGTTCACATGAAAATAAAAATCATAGTCCTTTAAATAGCTTTCTAAAACAATTTGTATCAAATTTAGAATTCCCCAGTTTATTTTTAGATCAATGTAGAGGAAATAAATCCTTGTATTGACCTGGAACGTCATGTGCAGGTCAATACAACGTAATATTTTTCTAACATAGTTGGATCTAGGCCAATCAGAGAGATGGAAATTATTCAATCATATAATAAAAGTATTTATTCTAATGAAGACCATTACAAACGTTTCCCAAATGCCCCCTTTCTCTCTTCTGGTGCATATTATGAAAACGGCCAAATTTCCCACCCCAAGCTTTTGTGCCTTTAGAGTAACATATTGATTCAATTTTACTTCAGGTCAATTCAATAGATGTTTATTTTATTTAACAACTTCAATACAGGATGCCTGGTAAGATGTACATTTTTCTTGTACACTGTATTTCATTTACTTATTAATATATATACCCTATACATGTATTAACAATCATCTGGCAGCAGTATTCATATCTTAATTACCATAACTTTTCGTTTATATTTAATGTCTTTATTCGCGTTAAGTGTCTATGTCTGTAGTTTTGTATGAGTGTTCTGAGGGTGTTTTTCTATTTTCTAGGTTTTCCTTCTACTGCAATCAAAATACATTATGTATGTAAAAAATGACTGAACCAGTTTTCTTTTATTTGACCAAACAAGAGCATGACCCTGAGACACTAATATAATTCTGTTATTCAATGAACCTTTCAGTTACATTACATGTGTATTTACAGTGATTAATTAATAAAACGCTAGCAAAAAGGAATGACTCGTTTCAGTAAAATATCAATTAATAAATTGAACAAGTGGTGTAGAATTTCAAAACAAAATCTGGTCAAAGTACCCTTGCTTATCACGTCTTTGTACTCTAATAACCCAAATGGAATTCAAAATTTAGGAAAACCTCTGCTCATCATGATTTAATATGAATTTGGTTTGCTTGTTTAATACCCAGAAGCATAGATGACTTTAAAAAAGTAATATAATTTCACTATAAAATCATGAAATCTACCCCCCCCCCCCCAACCCCTACCCAAAGGGCCATGAATTTCAAAATTATCTTTGAGTCACTATTGCTCATCATAAAACCATGTATTTTTTTCCTCCTAAATAGCCAGGGGAAGAGAAAAAGATTATTTTTTTAAATTGACATCCCTACAAATGCTTATTTTGTAAACATATTGATACACTGAATCACAGTATCAATAAAATACCCATGAAATTACATCCCGACGAACAAGTATAATTTTGCTGGCCAATGTACACTAATCCCCATGAATAAAACTAGAACTGTCCAACAAGACAAAATACCCCCCGATGGGTTTTTCAGAAGTAAGTTTTTCCATAATAAAGATATGTATCACATATTGAATTATGAAATTTTTCTTCCAGTGACCTTGAAGTTCCCCAAATGACCTTGGGTCAAGGTCATGACACACCCTTGAGTCATGGGCAATCTTTGTGTGAAATGAGAACCTACCAAGTTTATCCATAAAAAAGATGAAGACCAGACACAAATAATGAAATTTTTCTTCCGGTGACCTTGAACTTCCCCAAATGACCTTGGGTCAAGGTCATGACACACCCTTGGGTCATGGGCAATCTTTGAATGAAATGAGAACCTACCAACTTTATCCATAAAAAAGATGTGGACCGGACAAGAATTATGAAATTTTTCTTCCAGTGACCTTGAACTTCCCTCAATGACCTTGGGTCAAGGTCATGACACATCCTTGGGTCATGGGCAATCTTTGTTTGAAATGAGAACCTACCAAGTTTATCCATAAGAAAGATATGGACCGGACACAAATTATGAAATTTTTCTTCCAGTGACCTTGAAGTTCCCCAAATGACCTTGGATCAAGGTCATGACACACCCTTAGGTCATGGGCAATCTTTGTGTGGAGTAGTAGATTCTAATGTCCCTCCGAAAGAAAGATATGGACCGGACACGTTTGCACAGACAGCTAGACTGATGGACAGATAGACAGACGGACGGACAGACAGCTAGACAGACGGACAAGGTGATTCCTATATACCCCCCCAAACTTCGTTTGCGGGGGTATAATGATTCCACAGTACTGTATTTCACAGAATTATCAATACAGCCCTTTCTTAACACCAGAACTTTGGATCCATGGGCCATGATATTATGGAATTATGACAATTATGGAAGAAGAACCTTTGCTGATCATAACTCTGCATTTGTTTGCTTAGTGACCAAGAGCAATAAAAAAGATTTTCAAAGAAATAGGACACTTTTGCTAAATAATGATTAGTCTCCTCCCTCCTGTAGAATCATTGACCTTGGAGCCACAAATTTCATAATCTCAACAAAAGAACTGGTATCCATGACTGCAGTGGGATTTGAACCTATGACATGTGGACCAATGCCTTACTCTGCAACTCTAGAGGAAAAGCTCTAACCAATGTGCCACATGATTGATTACTTGATCTTTAACTTCATGTTTTTGAAATCAGATAAAAAAAAACACACACACACCATAAATTTTAAATTGTCAACTTCATTAAAAAGGTTACCGTGGTCACATTAAACTGCACTATTCCCCTGATGCCATCGTTTTCCGTGATGCTGACTCTGAGAATGTTTCCCGGGACTTTGACACTAGGTTCTGCACCAGGAGGCGGGGTTATCCCCATAACCTTCACCTCAGTAATGTTTAACAGGAAGGACTCCTCTGCTTCAGGGAAATCATCCTTTAAAAAAGAACATAGGTATCAAATAACCAGTTCTGTACAGATGTATGTAAAAGGTTCCAGTCAGGAAATGCAGACATTTCTAATATTTCTAACCTGTTTGATAACAACAGTGACTGCCACCTTTGTGACATTCTCTTGTAGAACTGCAATGGCTTTTTGACTGACAAAGTCCAGGCCAGAAATAGCTTGATTGTCGACAGACACCCCAAAGTCTGGAGCTGTTCTACAATCAAAACAGAATGCAGCCATTTTAATTTCTTTGTATTATCATAGACAATTTTTCTAAACAATATCTAAAAAGATTAAACTGTTTAAAACAAACTGCAGAACGAACCAATGTGTCAAGAAGTGAAGAACTGATTTTTTTTAATAAACTTAATTTTTATTGATGTCATTACTGGTAGAGAACTTGAAGATCTCCCATCATGCCCTGCTCTCTGATGATGTACAGAATCTGTGATTGGTCGGATCCCTCTGGTTCATCCACAGTTAGACTTTGTTTCTCCCACAGCACCACTCCGTATGGCGAGTCATTGGCCTGAACAATCACTTTAGCCACATTGTGTGGTCCTAAGCAAAAATAAGTTAAATATCAAAGAATTTGAAATTATTGAACAATGCATTTGTACGGTAGAAAATATGCTTGCAAAGCTTCAGGTAATACTGGTACGACAAATCAAAGTGTAAATATTCATGATGGCTAAAGCATGATTTCTTTCCCAAGATTTTTGTGTTTAGAATATTGCCTTTGTTATGTGTCATGATCTACAGACTGAAATACCAAGTTGTGCGCCTTTGCCGTCCAGTGTTGACCCTGACTCGGTGACCTTTACTAGCCTGATGAAGGTGACCTCTGGAAGTTCTGCCAAGTTATCGTTTAGAATTGTCAAGGATATCGTCGCCACGGACTGTTTATTGGCAAACTCCACCTAAAATACCCACTTATTGATCAAAATTCAAATCTTTAATGGTTGATATTCAAACCACTTGGGAATACAAAAAAGTCTATTTAGTATGGTACTCATGGATACCAACAAAAAACTATATACATGTACTCACTTTTTAATTCAAGATGCAAATATGTGACACTTGTTTTTGAAAATTAAAGTAATCTGATCAAATGTTGGTTAATTGTTTTGATAAACTTTATGAACTATATATATATTTCTAGATCATTTAGTGATAAATGAATTAACAACTACCAACAAAATATACCCTTGCTCATCATACTTGTATAGCATTTAAGCATTTTCTAGGTCTTTTTGTTTCTAATTTACACCTTTACCTAATAATTTGATGGAATTTCCGATTATAATTCAATTCAACTGAATAAATAAATTATATCAAAGAAGCCTGGTTGGGTAAAATAGAATGAAGAAAAATATTGTAACTAAATAACATACATGACTTTCACATTAATTTCGTAAGTCATGCCCCTTTGCAGGGTCAATCTGGGGTCAACCAGCACAAAGCACTATTTTCTCCCTATAATCTTACCAATTTTATGGGTCAGTATTTTAAAAATACAATCTGTATGAATATGTTCATTATGTTTTTTATGTTGCCCCTCACTCTGGCAATACAGGTACAGATCAAAATTGTCCGATAAGATCAAAAATATGAACAGGTAACTTACAAAGGACAAAATACAAAAAATAAGTGTTATGCCAACAACGGGAGATAACTCATAGGAATGTGAAATTTGTCTATTCTTTTACAAGAGAATTATGTACATGTAAAACCCTGAACATTTGACCAGCAAACAGCAAAATACATTTAACTAAATTAACATTATCAGTCTTTGGTCACAGAGAATGATTTCTAACTTATAGCAAATACAGTATCTAATACAATCATAAATGAATGTTACACTAACATGCTGAAATCTGACCTACACTAACCTGTCCAGAGAGTGGTGTGATGTCACTCAGCCCACTCTGGTCACCGGAAGCTGACCAGGCGACCACTACCCGGCCAAAGAACCCCTGCTGTCTGACCACATTCAGCTGTATAACACTGTCCTTATGGTCCAGTTCTTGTACAGTTAACTCCCTGGAATCCTACAAAATAGAACAATAATTTTTTATGTCATAAGTAATATTAGAGTGATATGATAAAGATTAGTAAAAGTTTCATTTAACTGCATTCAGAGGTTAAGAGGACTTGAATATAAGGGATGGTTAAAATAATCAAAAGCTGCATGGATTGTTATTTCATTAATTCTATGGTTATTATAAGATCTTGTTAGAAAATATTAACTATCATTAGGTTATATTTTGGCTGACTTGAATTCAACTACAAAATGTTCTACCTGATAAATAAATATGACTCAAGGAGCTTGACCAATAAAAAAAAAACAACCAGGGAATGCTTACTCCTCTAAGACACCTGGTCCTACCTCTAGAATTTCCTTGGGCCAATGCTTTAATTATGCCCACTGCAGATTCAAATTTCATTTAGATTTAATTTTAGATTGATCTATGTTTGTGATCTTAACTTTTTCAGGAAAATCCTTAAAAGAATCAGATTTACCCAACTTTGCTGCAGAAATCATATTTACCACAATGTAATAGAAATTGGTTTTATCACTTCCTCATAATAGACCATATGACTGTGATGTAAAATTCCTTTAAATAACTCCATTTAAAACTATTTATGTAATAAGAGTATAGAATGGCTTTATTCACAGATTAAAAAAAAAATTATAATCTACAAAGGGTTTAAGCTATGGAGAACAAGAAGTGTGTGAGCCAATGCTCACTAGTAATGCCCCTGCTCAGATGTGAATATGCTCTCTGATGTGAATGTACGCAAGGTCAGTTACAGACAGACAGAGGGATGAACAGGAAGTTGACATCAGATTCAACTAAAAATGAATTCTACCATATGGCATACCTCAACAAAGAGTATTTTATAATCGCATGCATCTACAATGTGTAGTTGCTGAGAAAACTACTATGAAAATTTGCTAAGGACAGACACATGGACACATAGACAGACACAAGAGTAAAAAAGTATACCCCATTCTCCTTTGGAACAGGGGTATAAAAAAGGTTTTCGATAATTGGATCATATACAGCAAAACTCGTTTATTACGAACACGGATATTGCGAATTCACAGATATAGAAAAGTCATCTTGGTTCCCCAGCTATATAAATTTAATGGATTTCTTATACAATTATAATGAATTACGGATATAGCAAATTAATTTCACAGGTCCTAGTGACTTCGTTATAACCGAGTTTTGCTGTAGTGTAAAAAAGATTTTTTTATTATGCTCTTATATTATTATATAAAACTTGTCTTCAGACACAAAAGGTGCTGGAGTTACCTCTGCAAATTCTATAATTCCATGAGCATTGTCATTGGAGAGTATATTGACAGTGATTTTATTTTTCGGTCCTATGGTGGCACCC
>PRKT01000083.1:1392916-1435416 GCA_003671525.1 Saccostrea glomerata | reverse complement strand
TTGTGTCTTTACTTTTCTGACAATTGAACGTGATATACGTATGATTCTCGCATAAACAAAAAGAATCTAATGGGCTTATTAACAGTACAATACAGACAGGTATTTCCTTGATGTAAAGGATATAATAAACATGTAAAATGTATTGATCCATGAAAAGTAATTTAAGTCATTTTCCACAGGAATGAATGTTGATAAATTAAAATGAGCCAAAAAACAAAACAAAAAACAAAAAACAAAAAAAACAAAAACAAAACAAAACAAAAACACAAAGAACACCAACATCCTGCAAGCCCCTACCCGGAGAACACGGGTCTTTCATAAGTTGGCCCATGACACCACCCTCCCCCATAAATAGGCATTTCCTTTTCTGAGAGTGTTGCAGTGACGTATCATCGTTTTTGAAAGTGGGGGGGGCAGCCAAAGAGGAAAAAAAATAACTCACCTGAACAGATATGAAAAGTTGGAAAATAGCTAGCCAGCATGTACTTGTTAACACCTCTACAACTCGTCTTGATAACTCACCTCAACAAGATGTAAATGAGCTTATGTTGTACCCCCTCATAGTCAGATGAAGTTGTAGGAGCAGGTCTATTCCCAAGTGAAAAATAATCCCTACATATAGATCAAACTTTCTTGGGTGATGTGTTAATTGATGCACACTAATACACATGCATCGGTTAATAGATTATATCTACATAAAAGTTTTAGGAGCCATTTAGGAGTCCATTTTGAAGTAACTATTAAAGTCCTTCCCAGAACAATTTTTAATGAAGTTTCATCTGGGGAAGGACTTAACTAGAACATTTATTTGTTGATAGACTTTGCCTTATACACACATGTTACATTCAATGAGGTGACTACTATTCCCACCATAAAATTTGATATATTGTACTATAAATCTAACATACACAAAACTAATGAACCTTGTATAGATTTCTATTTTATCACCTCACTATAGCCTTTATTGCAGTATTGTAATATATTACGTTTAATGTGATGTGTTGATTACAGACAGAAGCTTCAAAGACAATAACACTGGATGTGAAATCTGACGAGAAACCTGAGGTGAATGAAGAATATCAGATAAACTTAGTCAACATAACTACAATTGGTATGAATTACATAATTACTGTCAATTTATTTTTTCCTTAGTCCTATCTAATATTTCTTCTTTATACATGAATTTGTTCTAATTTAATTCAATGTATATGGTTGGTTTTGCAATTCAGGACGTAGTTTCTTTGATTTTAGTACATGGATTATGCACTAAATCTTTTATTATAAGTTTTTTTCCTTTGCTCATTGAAATACATGTAAATTTTAAAATTACAGTTGAACTCCTTTATTTTTAATACAAAGGGTATGTCAAAGTGATTTGGCAGGTCCTTTTTTTCTGTACATTTTTAACCTCATTACCTCAAATCATTGGATACCTCTTTAATCTTAGTCCTGTATGTTTAAGATAATAAGGATTGTACTACATGTAATTTATTTTCTTTTTTGAAGGCATCGGTCCCTCTGGGGCAGCTGTTGTTAACCCCCTCCTACAGACGCATCTATTTCTGGGTTTTGCACTAATAAAAGCTCAAAGACAGGGATGTTTGAATTGTTGGCTTGACAAACTGTTTGTAGGAGTCGTCTTTAACATTTTTTTGGTCATGAATTTTCCCTTTTAAAGTTTATTATTCTGTTCTTATTTTTCAAGAAAAGCTTTTTAAATTGGTTAATTAACAATAACACAAATTCTGTGCCATAAATGCTATTGTGAGTGCTGTTCTTGAGGAACTTGCATATTTATAATTGTTTCAAAATTACAAGGTTTGTACAGTAGATTATGTTTATGAGCATGTAAGGCTAATTGCAGTTCACAAAGTTCTATATGTACATGCAAGGCCATCTTAATAATAATGATTGGTTGCACTCTCCCAAACCGGGTATAATCATTGTGTTGGTAGGTAGGTGGGAAAATCTTTTGTCAGAAATTTCAACATATTCGTTGAGGGGATAAAAGGGGGAAAAAGGGAAAAGATATCGTGTCCTGGAATATTGAAAAAAAGTTTTTAGTCAGACCAATTGAAGTCAGCTGGTAGGGAGAGGGCAACCAAACAATTTTTTAAAGATGGCCAAATAAGATTGTATACGACAGAAATGATATAACATTTAGTGGTATTTATTTTGTCCCTTACCTGGTATGTCACTCAGCTAACATTATGTTGAAACATGTTTTTTAAAATCTATTTTTGACTTTCAATTGTCATGTGTAAGCGTACTCACATTTTCAACTCAAGGAACTTTCTAAAACAAACCCTGCTTTAAAAAACATCCTAGAAGGATTGAAATTTATTTTATTTTAGAAGATCTCTGGGTCTTTCCAAAAAGAGATTGTTATTAATATAGAATTTAGTGTTGTAAATTAAAACTCAGCTTCCCAAGAACCAGCAAGGCTGGCACAACAAACCATAAGATACTGAAGCTGTCTTGAAGAGTAAAAATTCAGTGGCCTTCGGAGCAAGGGCATTAGAGTGTCAAATTAAAAAAAAAATTTGGAATTAATAGGAATATAATCTTCCTATTCTTTTCAATAATTACAAGATTGAAAATTTTGTTATGCTGGAATTCTTTTGTAGTGTATATTCACTGATAGTTTGATCAGATCTTATGCATCTGGGCAAGGAAAGAGAGTGACACAAACACTCATTTTAATGTGTTGTAATCTGACTCAACTAACTCCTAATCAGATAATTAAAAAGTACTTTAGTTATTGTAATAATCGTATAATTGTTATTTGTCATGGCCAATGTCAGCCTGCCAGACCTGCTCATAATGTACTCCTTTGACATGATAATGCGTCATACGACCAGCAACCCTCAGGTCAGCCAAGTAGTCCTGTAGGCCTCACAGACAGCTCAAATGTAACTGTCTATCACAGCAATGTACAAATGTCAACCATGTTCTTACATAAGCACTTTAATCTGGATAATGATTTTTTTAATTTTTATTTTTTAGCAAATGTTACAATTCTGGCCAATGATGAATTCAGTGGAACGGTGACATTTAAATCCCAGGATATTGTCAGGATTGAGGAATCTCCCGGGAAGAACATGACCTTAAATATTGCACGTCTCGAGGTCATCAGGGGGCCAGGCATCTATGGACTGGTCAATGTCCCCTTTAAGGTGATCCCTGAGAGGGCAGATAACTCTGTGGATATCACGCCTACAGAAGGAGTCATTACATTCCAGGACAAACAGGTAGATGTCAGGACTGGCGGGCCTCTTGTTTTTTTTTATTCTTATTTTTTTTTTTACATTTTTATAGATATTTACATTGATTTTCATAAAATATTATTTATTTGGGAAAACAAAGAGTGATAACTCTATAAATTTGGTGAAACTTCTTGTGATTTTCATTAGAGAAATCAACAGAAAATATTTTTAAAACATTCCCCTTAAAGATTTTATGGCCAAATTGTTATTGATATTGAATTAAATGTGTGCAAAATGTAGGTGGGAATCTAGAGTAGTTCATAATTCTGAATCATTAAATTTTAAGAAATCTTCTGAGTTTATCAAGTACAAAAATATGGCCGCACTTCACAATGAAAAAATGACCATTTTGAGTCTTTAAGTTAAAAGAAAAAAACAAATATTTTTCCATTTATATTGCACTTATTTGAAATTTCTTGTAAGAAATATAAGGAAGATTGACATCGTCCAAGTTAAAACTTGATCCATTCAGTTTGAAATAAAGAGGTTAAGCTGAACGAGGCTGCCCAATAGTTGTTCTCTGTGAATATTTTAATTTTACCTCCAGAAGATGAATTTTATTGGATACTTACATGTACAAGTTAACTTACTGGATACAAGCAAATCAATATGGAGTTAACTGGATAAGATAATGAAAAAGGTTATGTTGAAGTGATTTGGAGGTCCCGGAAACTTTTAAAGTATTGTAAATGTATTATATTTAGCGTGTACAATATTTGGCAGAAATTGATTTTTTAACAACTAGATTTAGCGTAGATTTGATTTAGCTCATTTCTTAATGTTCTTATTAATGTATATATGTTTAAGACATTTAGCATTATACTTGAATTAGCGGAAGTTTCTTTCTGCCAAAAACGCTGAAAAGAAGAATATACCGCCAAATATAATATGTTTACAGTATTTTACCCTCAATATCTTGAGCCCTTAGGTGTTACTGTATACATGTACAAGGTGATTTTCATTCAATTTAATTTTTTGCCTTCTCTTGCTTGCAAACATTTATGCCCCATTTTTAACAGGGTTTAAACTGTAAAATTTAATAGATAATATGTAATACGTGCATTTTCATTGCATTTAGTACTCTAGAAATTAAGATTGATAATTTCTTAAAGTTATTCACATACCTCCAAGGTTTTTGGGTTTTTTATGCAAAACTACCTGCACAAATAATTAAATCAAAGAATTCCATTCCTTGTATTCATTATCAGGTATCAATTTACCTATATGTAGAATTAGTTAGGCTTGAAAAAAAAACATGAATATACATGAAAATGATGCATGAAACTGGAAATAACAGAAAAGGTAAATGATAGGTAACCAGGTCATAGGTGTAAATGTTTCATATCAGAAAACAGTAGGCACAAAGAGAAAAAGATGAAGGTGACAAAGCTCAGTTGTACCTCTAGATGGCTCTCCGATTTCCACGCCATCTCGCGGCTGAGATAGTATCACCTGGAACGTCTCATCTGGCTCCGGAATATCATCGTTCAGAATCTCCAACATAATGTATTTCTGGTTGTCTCCCGTTGCAAAGAAGATTTCCTATCAAAACATTTAGAGAATTAGTATCTGATAAAGTTCATATCAATTCAGAATGAATGAATATTCTGTTTTATTGAGCAATGAAACAAAGATATAACATTTTTCCAAGGAAAAAATAAATGTAATTTACCTTGAAAAATCTAATCCATCACCAACTAAAAAAAATGTTATGTGAACAAATATGAATTTTAAAATGTGAATGAAGGTGTGTCGAACAAATAATTGTTTTGAAAAATAGAAACAGGTGCACATCACTGTGAACAGTTTTGAATCAAGCAAGTTGTTTACATGCAAGAAAATTCACAAATAATGCCCAACTGAGAATGAATCATATTGTGTACCAACACTATACAAAAAAATCTAACCTACTGTATACATGCTACATATTGCATCAGTACCATATAAAAGTAGTTCTGTATATACCTGTGGGGTGATGGTATAGTCCAGTCCCTGAGTTGTCCCCTCCACAATGCTCTGAGCATAGTAGAACACCGACACATTCCCAAACGTACCCTGAGTCCTGATCACAGACAGACTGATGTTCTTCCCAATTTCATCAACATTTACACTGAAATCCATATACATGTAATAACACTTACTCTGAATTCCAAATTTTAAATGCATCAACATTCACTCTGAAATCCTAGTAATGCATAAGAATTGAACTGGAACATTTTACATAATGGAAATTGGAACATTTATGCTGGCTGGAATTGAAGTTTTACAATTATAATTATTTGAAATCTGTATGCAGACAGATTTAATCTAAATGCTCCAGCTTCATACGACAGTAAACGTTCAGACTTACTTGTAGGAATCAGAGCCAAATTTAACTACCCCTTTTGTTCCATCATTGGCATTAATAATTATTTCTGACACGGTACCTTCAGTTCCTGAATTGAAGAATGTTTATCAATACAAGTATTTTAAAATATCAAAAATTATGTACATTATACAATTTCCTTTCTACAGTAGAAACATCACTATAGAAATCCTATGGTGTACTTAAGTCTAGATAGAGATTTACTTAGACCCTATACCTAGTCTGGGTGGCATGCTACCGGTGTCTGTAGAATTCACTAAGGTCACCCCTGTAAGTGTTACAATGAAGGCCTCATCCACCTCCGGCTGTGTATCATCCACAATCTGTACACTGATGGTCACGGACACATTTTGGTCTGGTATGTCGACGTATCCCTGTACGGAAGTGAAGTCTTCAGTGGGCGTGGCAGCCGTCAGCTCCTCAGACAATGGAGTCACAGAACCACTCGATATAGAATAAGACACACGGACAGTACCTACAACAAAGTCTTACTGCTAATATTCATAATGTACATATAAAGGTTGTGGATTTTTCTCCATTTTTTATTTTGATACATGCATCATTTTTTAAAAATAATTTTGTTAATATAACTTGTATGCAAATAACCTCTTGATACCTAGAAAAACACAGTTTTGCAATGAAAATTCTTAACAAGAAATTGTATAAAAGCACACATTAAAATGATTATGTGAAATCTATAGTAGGGAGCAATTTAAAACTAAGTACAGGCCTCACCTATAGCTCCAAACTTCCTGTCGACCTGTAGATGTACTTTGTTGTTGGTCTCCTGGGTCCTGACGCTGAGAGAACTTTGGGAGAACTGAATGACCCCATGAGGGTCGTTACTTCCCTTTATTGTGATACTGGCTACAAATAATGGATATATTAAAATAAAGAAGATTTTTTGTATTCCGTCAGGTTTCCTTTATTGTAGATCTTTATTTAGTTTTTGATTTATTTTTGTAATCCTTTAAAGCTTGTTTACTAAACAGTTTTTAGCAATGAGTGAAATTTTCTCAAAGTATCCAGTTTGAATGATTTCTTTCAAAAGGTGGAAACCTGGGACATGTCAGTGTGGAATGGTTTGTAAATACAAACATGAGTACAGCAGAGTACAACAAGGATTTCTTAGCTGATGGGGCCACCTTAAAATTTACACCAGGACAAACACAAAGATGTAAGTCATGAAAGCATACTCATACAATATGTAAATGTTATTTATTTAAAATGAGCTGAGAGCAAATCTCTTGACAAAGAGCTATATGTGCATAGTTTTTCTGTCAATACAAACAAAAGTACATATATATATATACATACACTTTGAAATTTGCTATGTTTTTGCTAGACCATCCACATCTTTAAAATATAGATTATATGTAGAGTTACCTTTCTTTTGCCTGGTTAGTATCATCACTATCATTTAACCACTTTTTTGTAACCTTCCCCAGTAATCGCTGTCACTGTGTTGGATGATGACTTACCAGAGGAGAATAAAACGGTGATTGTGCAGCTCCGTAATCCACAAGGTGGCGCCGAGGTAGAGGTCGGCACAAGGGTCATAGTGACTATCATGGAAAATGATAATGTGGCGGGGGTGCTGGGCTTTGAGAGAACGTCTTTCCTGGCAGCAGAAGGTACTTATGGTGTATTTTCAGTGTTATACACAATGGAACATTCATGTTTAATTGATAAATTTAATGAGTAAAATATCTTGTAGTGTGGTCAAAGTTCCAAGAAATTGAAAAAAAAAAAACTTTTATTGAGCATTTCCTTTTTTCATAAATATGAAGATTTTTAAAGCATTTTTATGTTATTTCACATCTTCCTGAAAAGACTTTTATTGTAAAAAAAAATTTCTTATTCTATGAAGAAAGGTAGCAGGTTTCATTGAGGTAAACATCAATGAATTCTCATGAATCACTGATATGGACTTATTTCTTGACTAAAACTGTTGCATTTTTCTTACACAATTACAGGAGAAAAGGTGACAATTCAAGTCCTGCGTACAAAGTCAACGCTGGGCTCGGTGTCTGTGGACTGGGAGATTGTGGGCCTCAGGGGTATTCTACCCCAGGAGGGCTTCACCAAATATAACGGCACGCTCATGTTCCGACAGGTAATATAATACATCTGTCGTATAATTTGATGTAATATTAATTATTATATAGTTTATTTATAGTCCCTATATAATCTATACAAACCCAAACAGTTCATAACACTACATATTCATCGGATTTTAGGCCGTTTTCACCGGAGGGTCAATGCGCGTGCAATGGCATTGTGATGTCACAATTAAAAACATCAAACAACGTTGTAAACACTGGTTGCAATGGCAGCAGCGAGCTATGTATCTGAACAGAAAAACAATTATTAAAAGCTATTGCAGGATAATTTTTAACATTTGGACGTCTTACACATAGCGAAACTCGGAAAGGAAAACACGGATGTTACAAACAGTAATTTGGAGATTTTTTTATTTTCAACAATGGAAGATCGCAAATGAAAATGTTGTCGTCATACAGCCCAAATCATTCAAACTGGATACTTTGAGAAAATTTCACTCATTGCTAAAAACTGTTTAGTAAACAAGCTTTAAAGGATTACAAAAATAAATCAAAAACTAAATAAAGATCTACAATAAAGGAAACCTGACGGAATACAAAAAATCTTCTTTATTTTAATATATCCATTATTTGTATATCCCAATTTTCAAGCTAAATTAACATTTCAAATTGACAAAGAATTTTTTTTTAGATCTAGCTGTGTGCAAAATAATTCAGACAAATAATGAAAACGTTACCCAGTCTTTCCACAATCAAGTCGACAGCCAGTTGGGGTTTCTCCTCCACACCGACAGCAGTTCCTCCATCTGACGCGTGCGGATTCTGACTAATCACGCGGAACTTTCCGTAGGCATTGTCGTTCTTGTTAATGGTGACCCTGGCCTGGTTGACCTGCCCCAGCTGAGGGGGGTACTTCACGGAGCCCCCCGTGCTGGCCACCTCGATCTGAGTTAACTTTACCAGGAATACCTCATCTAGCTCAGGAATGTCGTCTGCTAAAATACTGACAGGAAGTTGTCCCGAGGTGGCGCCATCATTGATCATTATGTAACCATTGGTTACTACACTGAAATCTTGAGCAGCAGTTGCTGCTTTATTTTCTAATTCCTGTACCTAAAAACATACTACAGCTTGAGATACAAACTTTTTTTTCCTCTGAAATTCTTGTAACTGCACTGTTTGCATTATATTCAATAAGGCAGAAAGAGCAATCATTAAATATAAACATCTAAACATGTTTTAGATTGGCACTTTCATGATTTCATGTGGACTGTAACATTTTCTATGAGAAATTTGTTTGAACTATTTTTCTTAATGTGTTTTACCCCAACCTTGACAATATTTTTGGTGAAGTACTGGTATCCATTCCTAGGAGTGATGACCTGAGTGGAGGGGGTGGTGAACCACAAACACAGAGTGATGTTATCAACTGAGGAAAACTCAAACGCAACACAGGAGGATGTCCTTAAGCAGTTGTCTGCACAAACCTAAAATAATGGGTTAAACCTTGTATGATAATGAGGCAGGTAACCAAATACACAAAGGTAGCATTCAATATCTAAATTTTTTATAATTCAAATATAAAGTAGCATAAATTTGGATATTTTCTTTTGAATGTGGAATGACTTTTATTCCCCGTGATCACTTATAACTAACCAATATTGTCCGCCCTGGTACTTTGTTATAAGTGAGTTTTACTCAACTCGATGTCTCATAACCAACCACTTACACATGTATTTGGTTTGATGACATAGATTTTGAACTTTTTTCATATTTTAATATTCTCCTAACAAGGTAAGTTGTTTACTTTAAGAGGATTGGTGCTGGAACCAGTGCTGAACACTTGACCATTAGGTCCTCTTGAGCCATTGATTGGTGGATCAAAGTAGGTCAGTGGGTCAGTGTCAGAATCTATAAATAACTGGAGAGTACTAAAGTACACCCGTAACTGTCCATACACACCACCACTGGAAAAAAAAAGAAAATCCATAAAAGTAAAATAATTACCTCCATAACTACTGTAAACAGGAATGTTTATGCATAGCTAATTTTTGTCATTTTTATGGACAAATATTTTGAAGCCATGGATACTAAATGGGATTTTCAAGATACAATTCAGCTGCACAACATTCACTGTTTTTTCCAATGAGTTTTTCATGACAAATCAATTAAGGTATACTCACCTTCTTGAGAGCGACAGATGTTGCACACTATTTGTATTTTGTTCCGTTACATTGTAACTGTTAGTGGAGAACTGCACTGTCCCATGTGGATTATCATTAGGCTGTATGGAGATTGTAAAGTTCCTGTTGGTACCTATACTCCCATTGTTAGCCGATACCAATGTCAACACAATATCCTACAACAATAAGTACACTGTAAACCAACTTTAATTCATACTAGAAAACTGACCAGTCAGCAAGGGCCCCGCTTGGGGTAGAATTATAAGGATGCAGCTAACAGAATGATTAAAAGATATATGAAGAATAAGCAACACTGCAACAACAACTGTATTCTTAAAATTTCAAAATAATTCCTGAATATCCAAAAACCTGTAAATAATATCCTTGTATTTACATTAGGCAGTAAAGAACAACTTGACATTGAATGTATATTTAACAATAATGAAGTTGGTGTTATATAAAATGCAAGCCTTCAATGAATGCAAATATCATGAAGGCTTGACCTGAACTTCAAAACAAACAGCAGTTGCAGACAAATTAAGGTTTTCATTTATCTTAAAGTGACAGATAAAGACAAGACTACTAAATTTTCTGCAGCAAGCTAGATAATTAATCCCAAGGGATTGATTGCACCTCTCTCATCATTTTCTTTTTAAGTTACAATAAGAACTTTTTCAGTATTAATGATAGAATGGGGTTTTTATCCAACTACCTTGAAAATTAATAATATTCTTGAATTTACATAAAGGGGGGAAAAAAAACCCTTTTTAACCTATTTCATATTTTTAGAATTCAGTGAAATCATAACTTATTGTGTAGGGTATTTTAACAAAAAAAAAACAAAAAAAAATAAACATTTATTATTGAAATCCACATTTCAGAGTTCTCATAGCATTCCAAATTGACTTAACTTCAAAACAAACTTCATTTGCAGACAGATGTGGTAATTAATCTCAATGTGACAGATAAAGATAATGCTTTGGATTTTCTTTAGGAGGAAAGCTAATTAATCCCAAGGGACTCATATGGCAGCACTCAGTTTACAATGGGAACATTTTCAGAAGTTATCTCTCTTTGCCAATGCATTCTGATATAAAATTAAGGAATCTACCCCACCATCCCAGCTCCAAACCAGGGGACATAGAGAAACAAACTTAGAATCAAAATATGTCTTTCTGCCTATTGAACTACCATACCAAATTTGATCTTAATTGGGCAACCATAAAAAAAGTTATTAGGAAAAAACAGAAAATTTGTGGACGGAAGAATGACAGACAGAAGGACAGACAGAGTGATTACTATAGGGCACCCGCAAATCCTTGCGGGGCCCTAATAATCTTTTATTTGCGATTCTACAGTTTGCTATCAATCTGCGACAGTTAATTTTTGTGACCAAGGAAGCATTCTTTACAAATGCAAAGTAATATAATAGTTCGTTGCTGTATATATTTGCGAGTTAGAGTATGTCACAAAACTCGCGGACATTTTTCACACCAGAATAAAAGTTGGTTTACAGTAATTTTAATTTCAAATCTCACTTTCAATCAATAGGCATAAGATAAAATTCTTAATTTAGTTTCAAAATGATAAACACAAGCTTTACCTCCAAAAGGCTTTAATTCACTGACAGCATGATAAACACTAGCCCTATTGACAGCATGATAAACACTAGCCCTATTGACAGCATGATAAACACTTGCCCTATTGACAGCATGATAAACACTAGCCCTACCGACAGCATGATAAACACTTGCCCTACTGACAGCATAATAAACACTAGCCCTACCGACAGCATAATAAACACTTGCCCTACCGACAGCATGATAATCACTTGCCCTATTGACAGCATGATAAACACTAGCCCTATTGACAGCATAAAAAAACACTAGCCCTACCGACAGCAAAATAAACACTAGACCTACTGACAGCATGATAAACACTAGCCCTACTGACAGTATAATAAACACTAGCCCTACCGACAGCATAATAAACACTTGCCCTACTGACAGCATAAAAAATACTTGCCCTTATGTCTAAATTTTTCCTTTTATTTAAACATGAGCCATACCTCCTGGCCCTCTGGGATGTCATCTGGGAGGATACTGATGAGGATCTGTCTCCTGGGCTCATTACTAACAAAGTACAGGGCTCCACTGGTTGGGTTAATGTCTTCTGAGGGCGACATGTCTACAATTAAATTCATGAGGTGTATATTAAGTCACATTCATGGTACTTCAGTCTCTTTCTTGCCATTTTAAAACAGTGGCCAGGAAATACTATCTAAACATAAGTTGTCCTGAGGACAGGATTCTCACTTGAAGTTTCTCCTTTGCTTACAATATAACTTAAACCTTGACCTACTTAATATTAAGTGAAGCTGCCCAAAGGACAGAGACCTCATTATTAGATTCCAGTGACCTTGACCTACTTACCATTCAGTGAAGCTGGCTAGAGGACAGCTTCTATGTTCTACTTGCCTCTATTAAATCACATTGACCTTGACCTACTTACTATTAAGTGATGCTGACCAGAGGACAGTGACCACATTCATGGTGCCTCCTTTTCTAACCACATTGATTGTGACAGTGACAGGAGATCCATTCTCTGGTTCTTCTACACTCAATCCACTTACATCAAACTCTATAGAATAAAGATCAAAAGTGCATAAACAATTATATACTGTAATAGGTCTGATAAAATATAGTCAAATCTCATTATCCTGTATTGATGATACTGCAAAAAACTTTGAGGTATCTGAGAATTTGACATATCAAGGATTAAAACCATGAAGAAATTTTGTAGAGACTCCTTACTTGCCTTGACATACCTATGGTAATTGAAATATCAGAGTTCAAGTTATCAAAGTAGAACTACTTTTAACAAAACTTTGACTATGTGTTATCAATAAAGAATGAAAGTATATGAATTGCTTCAATAACTATGTTTGTCACTTAATTTATTAGATTAATGAAACTCGAAGAAAGGGCTTCAAGATATTTAATATGTACACACCAAAGAGTCCATTTGGATCATCTGATGGTAGGATTGTGACCACTGCGTAGGAGGCGGATCCCAGCACCGCCCCTCCTGTGATCTGGTTCACCAGCTCAACATAAAACACCTCCTGCTGCTCGGGGAGCTGGTCATCAATCAGTCGGACAGGGAGGGGCCTGGAGACCACCCCCTCAGGGAGAATGACTGTGTCTGTCAGAACTTCAAAGTCCAGTCCCTGGAGAGCTGTGTTGTTGGCAACACGAAATTTGACAGATACCTGTAGAAATGAAAACTATACACTGTGGCATCTCATCACAAGTATCTGTATTACAGTCTACGTTTATATCTGACACTGGATAAAACGTTTTGATGGCACTTCATACATGTATTTGAAACTTAGAGATCAAATTCAGTGATGGATGATATTACTAATTCAACTTAATAATATGAAATCTGCAAATCTTTAAATTTACAATTTCAATAAAGTCTTTCTATTAATTCATGTACTGCAACGGGATAATATTAAGCTGCAAAAACCAGATTTGTTAGTATTTTTATGATACCGGTATATTTGTATAATGTATTGTTTACACTGTCAAAGTAAGATATTTATACATGCAATGGCTACAAGAATATTTTTTTCTATTTAAATCTTTTTGCATGCTTAGTGTAAATCACTTCCACATATAAATTTCCATATTCATAGTACAGTCAGTGCCTTTAATCATCAAAACTTTTCACATCTGCATTCATACTTCTCATCTGCAAAATATGTTGATTTCGGCAAAAAGAAAGTTACCGTAGCATTGCATTTTACATTTCTTACCTCTCCAAAAGCCCCTCCCAGCCTCTGTACGGACACGCCCACATCAGTGGCATTCTCTGTGACAGAGGAGGAGAGAGGGCTGAGGATCAGGGTGCCGTGGGCGTTATCATTACTTCTGATGAGGATCTGTCCAAACACCCAGGCCGCTGTACCAAGTCTTGGCGAGTCTGTTACTGTAATATAGATTTAGTTGTTATAATAATAATACATTAAAAAACGTCCTCACAACAAATACATTTCTAGTAGGCAAGTGAAGAGTGAATCACTCAGTTGAAATAAAGATGCACACACAGGCAAATAAAACTTACAAATGTTTTATCCATGGATAAGTAAAACATATTAACTTGAATAAATAATCATTGGACTATAACAATGTAAATATAAATATACTCACATGTTCTACTCTGAGCTTGCTTAAGAAGTTGAACCCTGGATAAAGTGACAAACACAGACTCATCAGTCTCAGGAAGATTGTCATCCATCACAAGAACATTGAAAAAGGCTGAACTCTGACCCTGAGTGAAAATGAGGCTACCCTCTACATGACGGAAATCACTACGGTCAGCCCTGGCCAACACAGAGGGGAGGAAGGGGAGATTTGTCTCATTAGGGAGGAGAGTCCTGTAATAAACCTCCACCTCACCAAATGTTCCATGGGTTCTACTGATGGTGATAGACACATCTGTGTAAATATAACAGGAATTTTATAAAAATGCTCTCAGCAATGAATGATGTTTTAAAATTTGAATCTTGCATAATAAGATTGTATCAAAGGCTTCCCCTGAAGATCTTTCTAAACACTATTACTTAAGTAACTTACTCCTATACTGTTCATCCACCTGTAGAGGCCTGAAGTTTTCACTTATCTCAAAGACTCCATAAGGATCATCATTGGCCAGTATGGTGAAGTTACTGGTAGATCTTAATCCTATGCTGCCCTGATAATCACACAAAAAAGTACAAGATTTTAATATTACAACATAAAACATTACAGCAAAACTTGGTTATAACGAAGTCACTGGGACCTATGAAATTACTTCGCTATATCCGTAATTCGTTATATCCATATAAGAAATTCATTAAATTTATATAGATGGGGATCCAAGATAACTTCGCTATATCCGTAAATTCGCAACATCCGTGTTCGTACTAAACGAGTTTTACTGTAATGACCATTGCAAATTTACTGACTAAATCATAGAATTCAATAAAATTCATTTTAAATTGAGTGGCTGTTTTGAAGCTGCACTGTAGACAGAATTTATGTTCACTTACTGGAGCAGCATCAGTTAGGACGAGTTGATAGGTTTTGTCAAGCTCTGGTACTGAATCCCCCCTGACATTTACATACAACATAGCTTCCACCTCCTCACTCTGAAAGGTGACTGTACCCTCTGTCTGTACCACATCATTCCCAGGATTCCCTGTCAGAAGCCATTTTACAGACACATTACCAATTCTTCCCTGCTTACGTATAACCTAATTAAAAGGAAAAGATTCAATGTACAGTACTTTAGAAACACAAAATTTAATGATCTAACAACTACTGACAATAATGCCTAAAACAAAATGTAGTCACAAGTAGTTTTTTTTCAAATCAAAAACAGAGGTTCTCTGAGTCTCGTAATAAAGCTATGGCTCATGTCATAATCTCCTTTTAGAGAGAGTGAGGTAGGTTTGGAGAGGAGTATAGATAAAGTCCTATTTGAAAAAGAACATGATAAATTTTCACCTTGAAGCCAGTGGATGTATAACCGGTGCCCTCTCTCTCTAAAGCCTGAACATTCAGTGAGGCTTCATCAAACTCAAACACGCCATATGCTCCATCTGAGTGAGTGATCACCACGGTGACAGAACTCCCTACACCGACCTCAGCGCCACCTTGTGGATTAAACAGGTCAATTCTGAAGGTTTTCTGGTCCTCCGGAATGTTGTTATCCACAATGAAAATATTGATTGCCTTGTAATGCTCTCCATCAGTGAAGGATAGCCTTCCAGCATTACCCTGTATAAAAAAGTAATAATCAATTTACAATGCCTCACCAATGTTAACTTTTTTCAATCCTAAAAGCAGCCTTAATTTTTTCCGTATAATTCCAGTTTAATCCGTTATGTGTGAGTGAATGTAAGGGAGGGTGTGTGTGTGAGTTTAAAATCCTTTGTATACCATTTTGTAGCAATTTATGTGGAATTTTGTTTATATACAATGGAAATTTTCAATCAATTTTATCGGTTTTATATTAAATTTAAAAAATTGGTACTTGGTAGTCTATAGGTGTTTTTCCACTACTTTTGGCTGTGAGGTCAGATGTCCTCCATTCGACCTCCACTTGACCTTTGGTCCCCTGGGCTCTCTCCACTATCACCGTGATCAGTCCTGCTTCCTCAGGGAAGTAAACCTAGTCAGGTTAAAATTAAAAGTTAGAGCAATGGAAAATTTCAGTGATTAATTTTTGGCATGTAATGCAGTGAAGTATAAATATTCATCAATCCAAACATTCTCTAACTTGATTTAATGGAACTTTTCTCAAATAAGATGAACATTATAGCTTGTGTAAAGGATTGCCATGAACCAGTATGAACCAAAAATACATGAATGCTTCATTTCTTGAAACAAAAAGCTTCTTCTTGGGGGGAAAAGAATGCATCATTCATAATTACATTAATAAAGAGGGACAACTTACAACATCTAAATGTACACTTCATACAAAGAGTATTAGAAATCTCTTACGACGGGTTTCTCTGTGGCGGGAGGAATGATGCCCATCCCCTGGGGAGGCATGGAAGAGTTGGAGAACTGAAGCAGGCCATTAGAATTATCATTTTTTAAAATGGTGAAAAGAAATGCTGAGGCCATCAGGTCAATGCTGGCTCCACTGGTATTAGTAGATCCAGAAGACCCTGTAAGGGCAGAGGTCAACTTAATGTCAAAGGTCTCTTGAACTTCTGGGATATCATCATCTTTTACTATTACAGTGAAAGCCTGCAACAAAACAATCATTCCTTTTTATTGTGAAACATGAACCATCCAAATAACTTTCAGAAGAGTGGATTAGTTTAAAATAATCAAGAAATCCAATGTAACATATTACTTAATTTGCTTTTCTACATAGCTAATCATGACAAAACCTGTTACCTTAGATCTTTCTCCAGCTTCAAAGCTGATGATACCAGAGCTGTTGATGAAGTCAGTGGTGGCTTCAATGGCTGTCCCACTCTGGAACACTGACCATGTGACATTGACCGCTCCGTCATCACCACGGTTACGTACCACTGTACAGGTCACCACCTCATTCTCCTGTGTGGAGTGAGTGGGAGCACAGTCACCAAATAAACTGAACACACCATTGGCATTGTCACTTTTTAAAACTGAAAATAAATAAAGCTATTTTATATTTTTGTCTGACATACTTTTTTCTAAAATACATTGAATAAAAAATTCAATCTTCTATATAAAAAAATTTAATGCTTCAATAAAAACACTATATTTTTATAAAAATGTTCTTTTTTAAATACTTATGTTTCAATAAGCTCCACTTTTTTATTATCGCTTTGATTTTGACATACTTGTTAGCGTTGCTATATTATCCTTCTGGGAGACTGTTCCTCCATTTTTGGCTCCGAGCAGACAGACAGAGAAAACCTCATCATTCTCCTCCTCCTGGTCCTGTAATGAGGTCAAGGTCAAATTCTTCTCCCGGTGACCCTCCAAGTACACCAGATATCCTGATATTGGTGTCACATCAAACTGGGCTGGGGTCTGGTATATCTCATTTCTCTGACTGCAGATAGAAAGTCTTTAACTCAATACCCTTTTTGGCAAATATATGAAATTTGAGCTGTATCATTATAAATTTGTTAAAATTTAAATGCATGCATCAGTTCACGAATAATAATGATTGATACAAAACAAGTGCAAAATGCATATTGAAAACGTGTATTTTCTAAAATTACTACTATGACATCCATAAATTACCACCTTCTCTCCAAATTTTTGTACATTCTACATACATAAATACAAGTTTAGTCTGTGGAATTTTGAGACAACCCTTGTACACTAAAAATGCATGTACTAAATATTCTCGTGAAACTGAATCTGAATATTTTGGAATCATATTTCCTAGCAGATGAAAATTCACTTCATAAACTTTAAGACACTATGCCCTGACCAGACACAATGATTATACAGTAATCAGTATGACCTGTCCTGTAGTGCTGCCGTGTATATTCTGACGTCCTGGAGATAACCAATGAAGCGCTCTCTGTTTGGGGCTTTGGCTCCAACCAACAAAACTCCATCTGTATCAATCAGTGGCTGAGATCCAATAGATCTACAGAAAAACAAGATCATGTGATGATTTAAACACTAAATCACAGACTGATTTTCATCAATGCACTGATTTTTAACATCATGACTTACTTTAATCCCAGCAGCTGTCCATCCAGATAAAACCTGACGTCTCCTGAATTTATTGTCACCAGGATATGGTGCCATTCTGTATCCATCAGCTTCTGATTAGTCGTGATTGAGATTTCCTTGTTTGTCTACAGTGCATGAAAAAGTACTCACTGGTACTCAGAATAAGAATGTATCAAATATGTTTTCATTTACAAGTATGTTTGAACTCAAAAGAGTGAAAGTTCGACCAGAACAACTTACACTTTCTCCAAGCTGAGAGTATCCAAATATCAGGATGTTTTCTACCCCTGCTACCAGCTTGAGAGTGTAGAAAAGCCTGATGCCATCGTTTGTGGTTTTAGCCATGATGTAGTAACTTCCTGTGGTAACCGGCTGAACCCAAGCACTGATAGAGAACCCTGACTCCAGTTCTGATGGCAGGGGCTGGTACTGGGGAGGGACTGTCAGATAATTATCTGAAAATAAAGAGACAGAAATATCAGATTCTGAAAATACTATTGATTAGAACATTTAGATAGTCCTGTATTTTAGACTGAAGTCTGTATTCGTTATGAAATGATTTACCCTCTGTCCCTGTGAGATGAATGACATCGGTTCCCGTTTTGGGGCGTCTTTTTGATGGTGACCTGTCCACTTTACTAGGAATGTCAGCCACCAGTATTAAGTCGTACACTTTAGGTAGATTACTTCCAGTGTTACTGCTATATACCTCCCACAGTACCTGTCAAAAACACATATTATTATAATTACAAAAAGTGGCACCACACATTATAACTATACAATGAACACACATTGTTACAATAACTATAACTTCCAGAAATAATTGCTGCAAAAATATTCTACCATTTCTAAGAAACTTTTAATCTGCAGAATTTCTTCTTTATAAATCTTTTACAAATTCTTGAGCAATTGTATTCAGTTGTAAATGTGCAAAACTTAGAAAGCGTCTTTATTCTCATGATGCCACATTTAGCCCTTCAATTTAAACAATGTACCTCAACATTGCCAAATATTCCCTGTCTTCTTTCGACAGTAAATGTGGCTTTTGTGCTAGATTCCTGACCAGGATAGAAATCCTCCGCGACAGTGAGGGACTTTGTTTCTGTTGTGAAAGCGAACTTTCCGTACGGATCATCACTGGCCACCACAGTCAGTCTCACCTCACTGCTAGTGTTGGAAACAGACGCTAGACTGGAATCGGGGATCCCATCAATAACTGAAACAAAGATAATCAGTACTTTATTGAAAATGTTAATATTTGATTTTACTACATGCCAATATCAAGAAAGTAAAAACATATACACATACAGTGTACCCATGCTGCTACAACTATGAGTGAGAAGATAGTTAAGTTTTATGCATAGTTTGAAAAAAAATGTTTGCAAGCAGCAATCATATAAAGATATATACTTCTACCAAATGCAAAAGTATGTCAATCTAATTCCATAAATATTATTGCCAAAACAATGTCCAAATTAGAAGAAATGCTACTCACTTGTAGTGTAAGTGAGTAAGACCTTGAATTGCTTGTCTTCCTCTGGTGTATAGTCTATTCTGGGAGTGACTATAAGGAACTGGTTCACTTCATACTGGTTAAATCTCACTGTACCATTAGCCTTAATAAACTCCCCTCCATCAAACATCAGTCTGTTTGTCAGAGCTTCTCGAATTTCCCAAGCTACATCCACAACTCCGAAACGGCCTGCACTCCTTAGTATACTTAGAAAACAAAAAAGGATGACTTAATGATTATCAAACAATAATACAGTGTGTCACTAAAAATACACTGCTTTGAAAAGTTTTTTTTACACAATCTTCAAGATATGGCTAAAAGTATAGTGGCTAATAATCAAGTGAAATAAATCCAACATGCACCGGGGTCAAATTTTACAACATACAGAACAGAAAATATTAGAAATGAAAATAGAGATCAGGTTTTGCAGTGAAACAGACTGTACATGTTTCAGGTTAGGGACTTTTTACTATCTAATAAGGATTTTTAGATCATACTTGAGCTGGACACCGCTGCCTTCCTCGGTGGACCTCTGTAGAGGAGGGTTGAAACTGAACACTCCATAAGCATTGTCATTAGCCAGGATAGTAATGGAGGCATTGGGGGAGTCACCAAGCACCAGGTCACCTATAAAATTATAAGCAAATATCAAGTCCAGAATTACTGTAGATGATTGAAATGACTTCAGAAAATAATTACAAAATGAAAGTGATTGCTTATGAGGAAATAACAAAATACCATTTAAATTCTTTTGTTGGTCTTTACTCAAGAAATTGATACCAAAGTATTACATTGTACCTATTTCTCCTTGACAGTTTTATCATACCTTGAATATCAAATATCTGAACATAGAATGTTTCATTGCCCTCTGGGGCATCATCATTTAGAACCTCCACTGAAATCTCTCTCTCCATTTCCCCAACCTCAAACACCAGCTCCTGGGCTGTGATCTGGATGTAATCTCCTGAGCTTGCAACTGCTGAGCTATCCACTGTTTGATATTTGATTGTAGCTCGCTCTGTTCCCGGGCCATCTCTCCTTATTTTCAGCTTTACAATTCCTGGTTCTCTGGTGTACATTTTACTTTCTGAACCAAAAATAATAACATTTGTAAATTTTAAATATCATTATAGGAAAATTCTACATGTACATGTACACACATACATTTAAATCAAGGTATGCATAGCCAGTTCAAAAATTAACCTTGATTGAAATATAAAATTCATTATAACCCAACTATTATTAATATCCTTTAATATGTTAGCATTTAAACAGATATACATAAGTATTGAATAGCATATGGATATATAGGCATTGTTATATTTGACTGAAGGTTAAAGCAAGATACTGGATAAAGAAAACAATGTAATGATCTTCTGAAAAGAGAAGGATAATTTTAGTACACTTATAAATGCATCTTATTGCAGCACCACCAAAATAAAGAAGTGTCAATTATAATTCATAAAAGTGAGTAATCAAAGGTATTGAGAATTCATATTGTAAAATGCAAACAAAGAAACTTGCAGTGTGGTAGGAAGGCAGTCCCAAACCCTGAATAATGCTCCAGTAGCTTACTATAAAATAAATGTACCAAACAGAAATCGATATCCTGACAACACAGCGGCACGCCGCACTCTACCTCGGAAATACAGGCGGTGGTCGTTCTCTTTGATCACCACCAGGGCCTGGTCAGGGGAGCCTACTCTGGCCTTACCGCTGTATATACTGAGGGAGATAGTGAAGTTCTCATCAGGCTCGGGGATCTGAAAATGACAACATACTGAGTAAAATAAACTCTGTATATACAGATATGCCGAAACCAAGGAAATATTATTAGATACTATATAGGTTTAGAAAAAGAAAAAATAAATATTTCAAGATATAAGCTAGAAATTAAAGAACTCATATCTAATATGAAACTGCATAAACTACTATAGAAAGCAATAGTTAGCTAATACAAAAATGGCTACAGGACTGCAGGTCTATAGGATTCAAAAATAGATCGTAAAAATCAAATCAAGAAGCAAGTAATAGAACTCAAATTAGCAGCATAAAATATGTGCAGGGGAAAAGTGTCAACGCTAGTGCAAGTTCAAGATAAAGTGAGGTGAATTGTCTGACATGTGACACACTTTTGTATGTTGTATAAAAATGGGACTGAAGTGTATTAATTTTGATACTGTGTCAAGCAATTGTAAGCATTCTTTATGCAGGGAGAAAACAATGTTTGCTTGTAACTTTTCAGTCCTTCATTTTACTCAATATATATTTCTTGAATTACATGTCCTTATAAAGAATTTATTAATTTTGATGACCCACCCTTATGGCAGTGAAAAACTAGCAAAGAAGCAAGAAAAGTTACAATTGGCCAAGGCATCCATCACATGATCGTAACCATGACAACACACAGGTATGTCACATTCTAGACTTACATTGTCATTGATGGTTTGTACTTGTAGGTCCTGACTTACAATGTCAGCTACAGACTCCAGGTGAATGAATCCTTTATCCTGCTGAGCTCCGAATGTGATCGTTCCAGATACGGGAGTAAGGTCTTCACCAGTCCCCGGACTCATGTCCCACTTAACGATGATGCTACCAAACCTACCCTTGGACCGCTCCACTGGGATAATAACGGACACTGGCTCTCCATTACTGGATTCATCTAAAGAAAATAAATATATCAATAAATGTACCGGTATATGAATTAAAAAAAAATGTATTAGGCAACTAAAGAAACTTAAAAACATGTATAAAGAAATAATCATAAGAAGCAATTCACCAAATGCATTCCCTTTAGAATTATAAAATGTCACTATATCATTGTTGTCTGTATCAAAAGTTATTACATATATTTTTATCTTGATACCATGCCTAAAATAATGTTTTAAACGATATATAATTCCTAAAATGTCCAACACATTGGCAAATGTGAATACATGTACAAGTAGGTATATATAACTAACTCTAAAGAAAGTTCATTACGTAAATCAAGCCCTGATTTCTTACTTAGATGATAAATAGCTGGATTAAGCTGGAATTTTATCAAACCATACGGATCATCATTTTCTTCAACCTCTATTTCTATGGAAGAAAAATTCCCTATGACTCCAGAAGAGTTTCCATAAGGTAGTAAAGTCAAGGTGAATTTCTCTCTCAGCTGCAAAGAAATGCAGTGCAATTCAATTGACAGACAAACTCAGCATACTCAGTTACATATATAGATGTATGTTAATCAATGCATTTTCAGTGGATTTCCTTTTTTCTTTACCTCAGGGACACCATCAGCTATTGCTAACAGTGTAGAATTTCTATATTGTACTCCTGAGTCAAACTTGAGGACATTTGTAGCTCCATAGAACTCGGAATTCCCCCCTGGCAGGACCTCATACTGGACAAACTGGGTGATTAAGTTACCTCCTGACCTCTCTACTACCACCTCAATGGCTGACAGTCCCTCCTACAAAAAAAAAAATTTCTCAAAATTCAGGAGACTGCATGGCCATTAGAGCTAGAAACAAATAATTGATTCTGACATTTACCTGAACCAGGTACGAAGTCTTCATGGTCGATGAAAACTGGAAGATACCTCCTGGGTTGTCATTCTCCAGAATAATGATTGTTGTCTGGGTAGAGCCAACCTTTAACCTTTGAGTGTCTGACGGTGAGACAGAGGTCAAGGTCACAGTTATCTCTTCTTCTAACTCTGGTATATTGTCTGGCATGATGGTTATAAGCAATAAAGTGGCAGAACTTCCTACAAATCAATGTATAGTGACAGTCATCTTGCTAAAAGTAAACTTACTGATTAACTTTAACAATTATCTATCTTACTAATACTTGTAACCATAATAAAATCAGAAAATATAGTCTGCTTTTCAGTACTAGCGAGAAAATTATACCAGCTTCCATAATAGCTGTGCCAGAAGTAATTCCCGTGTCAGATGTGGTTACCATAGCAGCATTGACCCCTGAACCTTTGAGGGACCAATCAATATAAGCCCTTCCACTAGTTCCCTCCCTTGTCAGTTTCAGTGGAACCTTAGAAGAAGATTGTTAATTTATCAGAAATACATGCACTGTAAATACTAAATTATTATGTATTCACCTTATTTTTGTAGATTAGGTCAGGTGAATAAAAACTATTAACAGTCTACAATAATTCTTTCTACCACTCCAGATTACACGTAGGACTGACAGGTACAAGTCATCAGAATAAATATTACATCACATACTGAATACTGACAAAAAAGAATAATCATTCACATTCTCCTGCTTAACATAGTTTGAAAACACATACAAGTTTTTAAAGATATACAATGATCTTACAGTGTATGGAGTGTTGTCTGGCTCGTTAACTGTGATTGGCTGAATACTCTGGAATCCTATCTCTCCATTGGCTACAGTCAGGGTAACAGGTATGCTGGCACTGACTTTACTTCCGAGGGTGGGAGAATTATAGGCTCCAAAATCTGGATCTTTTTTTTACAAAAAAATATTTAAAATGTTTGATCATACAATATCAATCCTCAGAACTTCCACACCCTGACCTGATTATAAAATGAAGAGCTTTAATGTAAAAACTATATTGTCTATTTTGACCCAGTTGCCAAGATACAATATGAGATGGTAACTCATATATGTATACTTACCTGTTTTTAACTTGTATCCAGTTAAAACGACTGTGAAGGTATCTCCCACAGTTAGGAAGGCTGAGGAGAGGAGATAAAACTTCACCATTAGACTGCTCTGTCCAGAAAACAGGTCTGCCTGCTTGGAGGTTGTCTCTAAAACATCTGTCACAAAGAGATAAGAACTCGATATAATGCAGACTACATGTATAATATATATATATACTATTAGATTTAACAGACATCAAAGTACTCACCATTAACATTCCCATTTCCTGTGTAAGAGACAGTCAGGTTCACAGTTAAGTCCCCTTGGTTATTGTTGGACCTCTGTACATTTACTTGTAGATACCGAGGATTAGAGGACTAGGACAAGAAAAAGTTATTGTAATGTTATGCATCAAGTAAATCAATCAAGTATAAATTAATTCCGGGTAAAAGATCATGTAGAATATATTTAGTAGCAATTTAATTTTAAGGATTAACTGGAACTGTCCAAACAGGACAAAATACCCCCCGCTGGGTTTTTCAGAAGTGCTAAATCATGAATATTTTATGGATTTAAGAGAAGAGAGAAATGCTAAAACATTTTAGTGCAAATGTAATTGCTCATTATATTTTTTTATAAATGAAACGAAGGCGCAGCCTAATAAAAAAAAATAGACTGAATATATGGACCAGACAAAATTTATGAACTTTTTCTGTCAGTGACCTCGAACTTGCATAAATGACCTTGGTTCAAAGTCATGACACAACCTCAGGTCATAGGCAATATTTTTGTAAAGTAGTAGATTCAAGTTTTTCATTAATTAAGAAATATGTGGACCGGACACAAATTATAAAATGTTTCTTCCAGTGACCTTGAACTTCCTCCAAATGACCTTGACCCAAGGTCATGACACATCATTAAGTCATGAGCAACCTTTGTGTGAAATGAAAACTTACCAAGTTTATCCGTAAGAAAGATATGGACAAGACACGAATTATGAAATTTTTCTTTCAGTGACCTTAAACTTCCCCAAATGACCTTTACCCAAGGTCACGACACATCCTTAGGTCAGGAGGAATCTTTGTATGAAATGAGAACTTACCAATTTTATCCATAAGAAAGATATGGACCAGGCACATATTATGAAATTTTTCTTCCAGTGACCTTGAAATTCCCCAAATGACCTTGGGTCAAGGTCATGACACATCCTTAGGTTATAAGCAATCTTTGTGTGAAATTAGAACCTACCAAGTTTCTCCATAAGAAAGAAATGGACCGGACACAAATTGTGAATTTTTTCTTTTAGTGACCTTTAACTTCCTCAAATGACCTTGGGTCAAGGTCATGACACACCCCTAGCTCATAGTCAATCTTTGTGTAGAGTAGTAGATTCTAATGTTCCTCTATAAGAAAGATATGGACCGGACACGTTTGCACAGACAGACGGACAGACAGCTAGACAGCTTGACAGCTAGAGAGACTGACAGACAAGCAGACGGACAAGGTGATTCCTAAATTCCTCCCAAACTTCGTTTGGGGGGGTTGGGGGGTTTAAAAAGGGGAAATCAGTTTGATGTAAAACCATTTTTTTCTTATTTGCACTATTCTTCATTTACTTAATGATCTGAGATTACAAGCTTACCACTACAATTCTGTGCTCTGAGTCCGGACCCAGATACACAGAGCCGTAATAATTGTCACTATCCTCCACTAGTAGCACCCCCTCCATGATTCCCTCAACCCTGGCCCCTCCTGTTTCTGTCCCCACCATCAGCCTGATGATGTACCGCTCGGCAGGCTCTGGAATGACGTCATTTACCACAGAAATGTTCAGCTTCTGCTCCGTCTGACCTGCCTGGAACACTATCATTCCTGAGGTCAAGGTTATGTCACTTTTTACATCCCCCAATGTACTGTCATTTCTGAAGATCTGCCATGTGACTGAAACTGTTCCAAATGTTCCTGCCTTCCTCTGTACAGGAAATACTGCCACGGTTCCCAGGTCTTCACTTACTTTCACTTTTGGGAGAGAGACCCCATCAGCAGAAACAAAACTAAGGACTCCGTTTGGATTATCATTTGCATTGATCCGGATGTTTATCTTGGTGGGATAGGTAGTTATGGCATCACCTTTGGGTCCAGATAAAACAATTCCAAATGATTCTTCCATCTCTGGATCACCATCATCTAGAATTTCTAATTGAATATTTCCAGTCGTTTCTCCAGCAAAGAAAACAACCTGTCCATTAGTTCCCCGGAAGTCTAACCCAGATGTTGCTGTGTCTGACACAAGGAAATAGTCAACAGAGGCAATGTTGTTGACGGATCCAATCCTGGATTGACCGTCCTCGTCAATTCCGCGGAGCACCTGAATGGATACAGACTTATCTCCTGGACCCTCGTCAAATCTATACTCACTCTAAAATCAAAGATTATATAATTTGAATATGCATGTCTCTGTCTAGAGAAAAGCAACAAAGGTACAGCATTATTTTCAAAAAAAAATGATATAAATAGTTTATTTTTACCTGCTGAAATCTGATTGGAGCATCATTGGCCTGTATGATAAGTATTAGTTCTGTGTCAGTCACTCGTGCCCCTTGTGTTGCACTTGTCATTGTTACTCGAAATTCTTCATTATTCTCAGGAATCTGTATATAAATACAACATTGCATACCCTTTTAATATTTACAAAAAAACATCAGCATTTTATATGAAATGTTTGAATGTAATATATATATATATATAAATCTGTTGTTTGTTATCTTAAAGACTAACACTGTCAGCTCGAATCTGCAGCTGTAGATAAGTTTGTGTGTCCCCTCCCTGGAACAGTATAACTCCAGTTCTGGGAGTAATGTCTACTCCTGGAACAGCTGCTGAGTCTGAACTGTTCACCTGAAATACAAAATGTTCAGAGATGAAAAAAGAGAGCTTTACTTTGCAGTACATTAAAAAATAAATGGAAAAATATAAAGCTGATGGTTTAAGTTACCAGATAAGTGACAGTGACTTGACCAAATGTGCCTTTCTCTCTGCCCACACGAAGACTGACAACTGAAGTGATGGTGTCCTCAGTCACCAGTACAGGGGAGGTCTAAAAATAGATCATTGGTATTATTAGGAGCATTAAGTGTGATTCAGTACCCCTACTTCAAAAGGTCTGAAACTTACATCTAGAAAACTGAACACTCCGTAGGCGTCGTCATTGGCTGCTATGGTTACCGCCGCCACTCTCTGGGTGCCTACTGTGATCCCCACACTAATGACGGTCAGCTCAAAGATAAACGTTTCCTCAGTTTCTGGGTCATTGTCATCATTGACAGTAAATGTCACAGATATAATGTCAGGGCCACCGGGGTAAAAGGAGCCAACCTGACTGCTGCCAACAAAATCATTGCTGGTGTCATTGGGACAGGACACCTGTGTTTTAGGAAAAGAGTGCCTCTTAAAAATTTTGTTAATAACAGTTTCAAAAGCATACTAAGATCAGATATAATTCTATGTTCAATGCAAGTTACCTGACACTTCAATACTGCAGAAAAAATAAAATGCATGACATACTTTTTTGGATTACATTAATGTAAATGATGTACACTTACAGCCACTATGATGACTTGAGTAATTGTCCCTGACTTTTGAACTCTCAACTCAAATTGGTCTCCTTCATTCACCATCACTGCTGTATCCAGTAAGCTGACAGTCAACTGTCCCACTGCTAGGGGCAGTAAACTCACCAACAAAAACACCCAGTTCATCTGAAAATTCAAAACTGCCTGGATTTAATAAAAAATATGTGGATTTGTATAGTTACCAAGTTCAACTAAATTATCTTGTGTGTTGTCAAAATTATAAAAATTATTTTCATGAACAGCTTTCCTGTTTAAGTTTGTTCGTTATGCATTCATATGTACTGAAGAACTGAATTTCCATACACAACAAACTCCATTTCAAGCTTCTGCAAATTGTTGTTCTGATGCCAAATATCATGTGCATTCAAAGTACAGATTTAAAAAAAAAGTGACAATTTGAGAAACTTTCCTATAACTCTTTTCTTCAAATATACAAAATTTCTTGCCATTTTAAGAGAGATCATTATTTTCTAGAGGGTCCAAAATTATTTTCTGTTACTTTTACATAAAAATTTAAAGGGGGGGTCTAGATGTTTATCCCTGCATGATTAAAATTATTTAGTGTCAGCTGATTTAATTACTTCTAAAGACCTAATAAACAAAATAATAAAATCCTTACAAAAGTTTTGTAGATTAAAATGTAAAATAATATCATTTTGAGCATCTATTTTTTTTTTATATTTTCGATGTAATATATTTTGGTTAAAAAAAGACATATAAACACACACATTATTTGTGCTCTTCTTTACAAATCTTCAAGTGAACATAAGCTTAAATAAACACATTGATCGGTAAGTGTTTAAGTGCTTTGAGCATATAATAATGATCTTTATTTGTAGAGTCATCTATTATAAAATGATAGGACATCTGTGACAGGGCGAGACATCTAAAAACACCATAATGTAAGATGGACAGCTTACAACTACACCCAATATAGAAGTATATCTATTTTGTACACAGACCTCACTAAAACTTCCCTCTCTATCCTCTTTTACCAATGCTAAATTTCAGTATTAATCATGAAGAATCTACTGAATGTATACAAATTACAACCTCATAAGAATTTTTCGTGCCCCTTGTTTTGAATTATTATAATAATACTTCCTTCCATTTTGGTGATCCTTGAGTCAAATTTGAATTTCTACCATTGTTGCAAAATCCATACAAGATTTTGAACGTGTTCAAATAACTTTGAATTTGTTGAGGTAGTTGGGTCATAAATTAACATTTTTTTCAAATATGATGTTGAACAATTCATGCAGTACAAAATTTAATATGATCAAATCAAGAGTTTTTCACTGCCAATTTCTTACAGCTTAGTTCAAGTTCTTTCTGAACCATCTTTAGATATATTTTTTGGGGGGGGGGGGGTGTTTGTTTTCTTTCAGAGCCCCAAGTCTTTAGAGAGACTGCTTTTGGGGGGATGGGATGTTCGTTGCTTTTTTTTCTAGGGTGTGGGGACTCTACCAACTTCCAGTGGAAGGCTGCTTTAGAAATGTACTTGCCACTTATGGCCATTGTACATTTAGGATTTCTTTAATCCCTATATCTACTTTGATACAGGTCCTTTACTTTGAATGAAAAAAGTCATAATGAATTTTATGGTCCTGAATCTTACTCTATCAAATGAATACTCTTGTCAATTCATGTAGCAGAATGTAAAATGGATGTTTTAATAAACAGAGGTTTAATTAACTAAGCAGTAAATACAATATAATGTCCAATATATCCACACCACAGATAGGAAGGCTAGGGTGTGAACTACCTGAGTCACGCTTTATTGCCTGTTTTGATTTAATTATTCATCAGATTCCCTGGCTATTGAACAAGGCACATGATAGAAAAGAACTCCCTTCTAAGAAGAAAGTGAAATAAGTGAATAAATTGCAAACTCTTTTAGTGATTATATAATCTTTACATCTTGTTCTTTATTAAATCTAGATACACATGTTTAAGAAAAAATATTAATATAGACACAAAGAACACACTAGAACATTGGTGTACATGTTCATAGGGAAGTGTTCATTCATACCAATTGATCAAAACTTCTCAATTTATATAATAACAGTATATTACAGTATACTACGGCATTACAGGTTTTCACAGAGTAAGACTTAAATTAATCTCCGTCAACCTTGTTTTATCAGTCACTTATACATAAAACTCTTTTTTTAAATTTTGTCAAAGTTTTCATGAAGTAATAAAATTCATGTCACCAGCAGCAACAAAAATTGAAAATAGGGGTCATTTTCTTATCATGCTTAACAACAACACGGCCAGGAACACGTTAAGTTCCAAGACAGTACCGTTGTCAGAAACCTTTAAAGTTAAGCACTGAAAATGGCTCGTTGTCATGAATTTACAGGTGAGGTTATGACAAAAACTGTCCGGTGTCATTACTTGAGAAGACAGGTCGTGAGCAGTTTTTCATTTTTTAAGTAAAATAATTTTAACCAATGTCTGAAATTGCAATGGGGAACAGGACTGACACCCCTTTTGGTGTTGTATGAATTTCAGCCCTTAAAATGAAGTAATAAAAGAGGAGTTTGCGTTGGCGATATTAAACCCAGGTGAAATCAAACGTGGATTTCATTCATTTTCCTTCTGGGATGTTATATTTTTTGTAAATAGAATATTATATATATATACCAATTGATGCAGTCAGTATCAAAACATGTAATAAACCTTTACAGAAAGAAATAGAACAACTTCAAACTGAAAATTTTGATTTATTATAATTTATGTCCGTTGTCATACCAAGATACGAAAATTCAGTCCGCTGTCATCGGTCCGTTGTCGCTACTCTGCTGTACGTATATACACTATGAAGGAGGTCGATTTTAGTTTTCTTATGCTTTGATAAATTTAAAGCATGTCTTCAATAAATGGGTGAACTGATTAGTCATAAGAAACTAAACGTATGGTATTTTCTATATTTCATATAATGTTCAGCTTTTGTTTGTCATACACAAGGGCTTCAGCCTTTTTCCTTAAAGAAACTAATTTCACAGTGAAGGAAGAAATATGTACGCTAACTCTCGATTCCCGCCCTCATTTTGCACTCATTTTATTCAATATTAATGGCAATTTGGCCACAAAATCGTTTTTAATACAAAGAACAGTTCAATGGTAATTGATGAATTGTTTTAATACCAGCGCTAAATAGTGAATTATCCCTTTTTCCAGCTCTTAAAAAAGGGGCGGGAGGGGAGATTAGACGATACTCTCCATTGAAAGATCACCATATTTTGAAATATTCAATTCAATTTCTTTATTGCAAAAGACATACGTCTTATAGCATTTAAAATACAATATACAAACAAAGGAAATAATCGAAAATGGCCGGTCAGTCCTTGTAAATCCTTATGGAACATGCACATATATACATACAAACTTGTATTAACAGTCTACAGTTCATATGGAGAATGACATGAGATTAATGCAACGTACATGTAATATAATAGTTATAGTCATATCAACAATATAAAAGTAACAAATCAGCAAATGACACACCATTACATGATTAAATCATTTCTAAGCGCGAGGGCTTTATAGATAAACTAAACTAAATAGTCTTGGATATGATTAAATGTTCCTAGTATCTTTTCTTATGTTTTCGGCAAAGAAATTATAAAACTAAATATATCAATAAAATGTAATGTTTCCGTTGTAAATCGCTTCGAAATTGATGAAAAAATAAGCATTTATGCTTCCTATGAGAAATATCAGCCTGGTAGTGAAGTAAAAAATAAAAAAAACAAACACAGATATGCAGTTTTGTCGATTATGTCATTTACTTGAATGGCATAAAGTAAAATGTATAACAAATCATTAAGGGTGATCACCTAATATTAAACAAAACAAGATAAAAAAGGAACGTAGGTGCATGAAAGGTACAAGTGTGATCCCCCTGAGACTGACTAGAAATTTACATGCAGTAAAAAAATATCAGATTACATGTAAATATGCATAAAATATAACATTAATGAGTTAACCCTTTGCACCAATCCCATATGACAAGTTACTAGTATAAGAAAAATACAAAATTTTGACCAGAATGCAAAATAATACAAAAACGAACCCATAAAGAGGCAGGGTGGAGGGTTTTTTTCCCCCATCGCAATAACACAGGATAACATAAATGGCGCAACAAAAACAAAGATTTTTTTTTTTTCGATTAAAAAATCCCTAACCATGGTATCCAATGTTGTAAGATTTGATAGATTTCTCATAGCGGCATAAATTAAATTATCTGTGATGATATATATATATTTTTTGTCGTTTTGTGTCTATAAACATATCTTTGATTAGATTGTATTTTGTTAATTTTTGTCTATAAAGTATAAACATAACCCCCCCCCCCCCCCCCCCCTCCCCCCTTGAAACACAAAAAGCTTTGGTTTGAATTTTTGAAGAAAAAAAAACCAGTCCATATACCTGTAAAAAAGATTTTTTGTATTATGGGGGTGGGGGGTAAAGTATTTTCCGTTTTTCGTTGATTTCTATTCTGAAAAACAAATTTGAAGGTTTTATCAAATTTCTATTATTAATATTTATCTCTCTTTGTTTTCCCAAATAAGTAATGTTTTATGAAAATTTATATTATTATCTATAAAAATAAACATTTAAAAATCCTTCGAATATGTTAACTTTGGAAAATTAACTTGGTGGTAGGCAGAAGAACAATATGTATTCAAATATTATATTATATTATTCTATTATTATATATTATATTAATCTTTGAGGAAATATTCAAAGATTTTCTGCTTGCAAGCGTTAATTCAAGAGCTTTATCTCATCAATGTAAAAGATTCCAGTCAATGGTTCATATTTCTCTTCATTTTGAATGAATTTCTTTGCCTATTCAAAAAATTCTTTTAGGAGTGAGCATCCTCTGTCTACCGTTTAACCCACTGTGTGCTCCTTGTCTTGAACGGGAAATATACCGGGAAAAATCCGTCAATGTGTAAAAAATGGCCTAACAATTACTATGAAAAACGTCAGTCAGCATTTGACCCCATGATAAATTTTATTTGCTGACAAGACTTTTGATATTCTTGTTTCTGCAACTTGTTTGTCAATAATTTAATACGTATTAAAAACTTCTGTATTTTAAAGTAGGTGTAGATCCAACATTTTATTTTTGTTTTACTGATAATATTTCAGGAATTGCTTGCAATACGATTGCACTCTAGTAAACTATGAGAATAAATTGACTAAAAAACATTACAGAATGGTTAGCACGTTAGTGTATATACACATGTACACTACTCCTAAGACGACCCCCAAAAAGATTCAACATTTTCTGCAATATGCTTTCTCTTTCTTAAGAGTGCATATACATTAGATCATTTTTGTTATATACGTATTTATTGATCAGTCTGACTTAACGAGGCTCGGGGGTGGCAGCCATTTTTAGACTATTTCAATCTCCTTTAAAAGGAGAGCTCCATATAAAGATATAGAAATTGGTCAAATTTTAAAACTAAAATCTTTGAATTTTTTCTTTGTCAAATGATAGTTCACAGCTAAAGATACCGTATCTAAAAAAAATAAGTTAAATCTGGTGGTTAATTTGGGATTAATTTGTTGACCCTCCAGCCTCCTTAAACCAGCCCTTACTATTTCACTTCTAACAAAGTGAAATAGTAGGAAATGGTTTTAGTCAGACTGTTTTATTGATAAACTTATATGTTAAGAAACAGACACCGGACTAGAAAAACTTAACATGTACTGACAACGGACGTTTTGCTTATAAATTGCGATTTCTTAAAGCCTGCTATCTAGAATAGGCTGTCAGTTGCCTAACACATGTAAAATTAAGTTTTTCTTCATATTTCAAAATAAAAGCACCAAATTGATAAATTTTACGTAAGAAATATTAAATTTTCAGGCTGACGATCATGACTTCACACATGGGCATGTCATTGCCAACGCAAACTCCTCTTTTATTACTTCATGTTAACGGCTGAAATTCATACAACACCAAAAGAGGTGTCAGTCCTGTTCCCAATTGCAATTTCAGACATAGGTTGAAATTATTGAACTTAAAAAATGAGAAACTGCCCACGACCTGTCTTCTCAAGTAATGACACCGGACAGTTTTTGTCATAACCTTACCTGTATTTTCATGACAACGAGCCATTTTCAGTGCTTAACTTTAAAGGTTTCTGACAACGGTACTGTCTTGGAACTTAACGTGTTCCTGGCCGTGAACAACTAACTTAGAGTCAAGAGAATAATTGAGAAATATACTGTACTTGTGCCAAAAAATACTCCTTTGGTTATTTTAAAAATATAACATTAATAATTAAGATTTAAAGAAAAACATCTATCACAATTTTCTAATTTTTTCTGTTAACCATAATGAAAATTAAAAGTATTCATACATAAGGATAATGAAATAAACGAGTATTATGATTCAACACAAGATCAACATATGGGGGGGGATTAATTGAAATTGAGAGGGCCAAGGAGCAACCCCCATCTATAATGACACTCATAAACTCTGATTATTCTTGTACCCCCCTCCCCCCCCTCAACATGTAAGGGTCGGTGGAGGGAGGGGGAGTGGGGGGGCTCCAAACCCCCTTCTATACTTATTTAATGTTCCCTGCTATTCCAATTCTTAAGGACAACCCTAGATTACACTCTCCTACTTTGTTAATTGGACTGACATTGTTTTCATCTGACTTGTCAGTGAGGGTTGCATAAAACAGCTTTCATATTATTACATCAGCATCCATAGATAGTAACAAGGAAGATGTTTTCTTTGTGCACGGACAAAACTTTATCTAAGAATCTTGTTTTTTCATAATCTTTATGCCCTGTTCACATGACGAGTTTACTTTGCAATTAATGCAAAGTAAACTAAGGCAAATCAAACTAATGAGAATTAAATTGCCTTCACACAACAGCTAATGCGAAGTAAACTAATATGATTCAAAATTTTACTTTTACAGTTAGGCATCAGTATGGCTATTATGATGTCATTTGCAAATCACGTCACCTTATGCAGAAGCAGATGCATTTGAAATGTTTGTCACAGTGTCTGTACACACATTTCAGTGATTAACACAATTTTCCTTAGTTTTTCACTCAAAAATAGCACAAGTACTTAAACCTGACAACGGGCATGTGGCATTTGACTTACTTTTGCCATTATGCATGCCTAAAAATTTAATTCGAATTAGTTCGCTTAGCTTTCACATGGAGCTAATGCAAAGTAATTTAATGTGCAGTAAACTAATTCGAATTAAACCAATTTGCATTAAAGTCCCCGTGTGAACGTGGTTCAAATCTTATTCGCAATTAAACTCTCTGTGTGCACAGGGCATTAAACACACAGCTTATAATATTAAAAGATTTCTTTTTTTATTCTGTTATGTCACTCAAAATTCAACAAAAATTGCTAAACTATACATATGTATAGACAAGCATTGTTATCTCAAATTAATTCAACAGGAACAAGAAAAAACATTTGAGATATCAAAGAAATCGAAATATTCAGGGTAAAAATACTTAATGAAGAAGAGATTGGGACTTCATATACATGGTATTCAAGATACCAGTGCTCTACATACCAAATTTCAAATGTATCTTCTTGATTTATTTCGACACAATTATAGAATTAATTGCAATTCTATTATTTTTTTATGCATTTCAAAAAAAGATGTCAAACTTAATGACTTAAAACAGTTTTTCCTCTTTTCATTAGGTCTTTTTTTTTTTTTGGGGGGGGGGGGGGCAATTTCATTTTAAAGACTTACCTTGTTATCCATTAATACCACCACATTGTTCTCAAGATGTTGTAGAAATCTATGTAGTATACAAGCAAGTAAATAGTTCCTTGGTGTGAATAATTGATGTACAGGTAACTCACACAGGTACCAATGGACCGACTCTATCTCCCAGTCAGTCCTGAATAATTAAAATCTACCAGAAAATGATGCATGGACTCTTTGTTCTTCCTGACAGTGATTTGGAGCAACACAGATATTAAACAAGATGTTTTATGAAGAAATACAATATTCTTTTAATTAATTTTCATTACTTTACAATGGAATGGTGTTGCAAGTAGATCAATGTATAATTTGTTAGAACTTACCTAAAAAATATCTTTTCCACTTTGCATGAATTTTCACCAAGAAAAATTAAATTAAAAAATTGTTTTAATTAGAAGATACAGTATCCTCAATGAGACTGTTTCTGAAGAAATAAAGAAACTTTTCCTTCTCACTTCAGTTTCTACTTTTTTCACCTTTCCATTATTGTTATCTTCTTCATCAAAGGTTGAAAATTTCAATATTCCATCAGTTTATGTAATTACATGAATATCCTTAGTTATTTACTACGCCTGTTCTACATGACTGAATGCGGCCATGCATTATTGATTTTGAGGTGCTTAACTCAGTCCCTATTGTGCCCGGCCCCATTCAATAGCCGAGGTGTGGATCAATCTGTTCCCATCTGTCTCCCAATCAATTTCAGATGTCTCACAAAAACAGTTTTCTTATAAAGAGGAACTTAAACATTTAATAATGACACAGGATATTTGAACACTTATGTCAACTTCACTGGATTTCTACCATTTTATGTATTTCTAGACAAGATTTATTTGAGGGAGGATTTCTATCTGATAATCTCATAGGTCATCCGCAGAATTTTTTTTTCCAAACAATAAATTCTGTCGTCCTTTCTACTTAATAAGTTATACGCTGTATGTAATTTTACTCAGCTGTAATTTGTCATGACATATAATACATAATGTGTAACAGCAGCAGTTTTTAACCTTTGAGTAAACATTGGATGTACAATAAATACACAAGAACTAGCTGTATCATATATTTGACATTAATAACAACCCTATAGAACAAATTGTTTCAATAGCAATAATTATTTCTAATCAAAAACATTCCTAGAGGGATTATCTATGGTAAATAGGATCATACCTTTTTTTTTTTAAAAAAACCTAATCATTATCTTAATATATGATTAAATTTACCGGTAAACCATTTTAACAATCTAATTTTTAAAGGAGAGAGAGGAAGGATAAAGAAAAGATGAAGAAAAATTCTTGTTTTGTTGGACCAGATCTAGTCCTGGTCCAACAGAACAAGAATTTTCATTTTAAGATATGTGTTCATCAATATTGGGAGGCTACTAACAGGACATGAGGAATTGGTCAACCATTTCAGTACATTCTAGTTTCCAAATTAGCAAATTAACTAACTCAGCATATCAGTAACTGGTAAGCTAGGCTTAATGACCCTCTCCCCACCCCCTCTCCCTATGCCCCTTTTCAACAAAAGGCCCAGGGGCCACATCGCTCACATGAGCAACTAGCTTTGTAAAAGCAACCAGAAGTCTCTGTCGAGACTAAAGCTCTACTGGTTTGTACTTATAACAAAGGAAGAGAAAAACAGCAGTTGGGACTTGAAACTTTACAACAGCAATAAATAGAATAATAATCCTTGATTGAGTCTCTTTTTCTGGCAAGATATTGCAATAAGACTACAACTGTAGGAGAAGCTTTAAATAAACTTTTACAGTATTTCCAATTTTAGTTGAGATGGCAATATCATTCATCAAATAAAAAAAATAAAAAACAAGATGTGTTTGTGAAACACTACGCACCCGGCCGCAACAAATTTTTAAAAAGCTATTTTAAGCATGTATGTCACAGTCAAGGTCACAAGGCCATTGACCTTGGTGTCATTTGAAAGAACTTGATTGGTAAAGTATGGATACCAAATATGAAGTCTCTATCTCTTGTGGTTCAAAAGATGGCAAAAGTACAAAAAAGCTATTTTTAGCATACAGGTCACAGCCAAGGTCATAAGGTAATTGACCTTGTTGTCATTTGAAAGAAATTAATTAGTGGAGTATGCATACTAAATATGCAGTCTCTATCTTCTATGGTTCGAAAGTTATGGCAAAGGAACGAAAAATCTATTTTTTGCAAACAGGTCACAGTCAAGGTCATAAGGTCATTGGCCTTGGTGTCATTTGAAAGAGCTTAATTAGTGTAGCATGCATACTAAATATAAAGTCTCTTTCTTTCATGGTTCAAAAGTTATGGCGAAGGTTAAAGTTTGCAGATAAAAAGCAATTTTTAGCATATAGGTCACAGTCAAGGTCACAAGGCCATTGACCGTAGTGACATTTGAAAGAGCTTAATTAGTGGAGTATGCATACTTAATATGAAGTCTCTATCTTTCATGATTCGAAAGTTATGGCAAAGGTTAAAGTTTGCAGACAAACAAACAAACAAACAAACAGACAGACAGACAGGACAAAAACAATATACGCCCAGGATCTATCAATCCGGGCCATTAAAAAACAATAAAGACAATTATGTATCTCAGTGTAGTCTCCTTGCATGCCACATTATATAATAATCAGACTAAATCTGTTTTTGGAGTAGCATTTTGAGAGTACATATGTATTTTACAGAAATTTCTATTTTTAGTAACCATGGCAATGATATTCATTGAAATCAAAAAATGGATACACATAATTATGTATCTTAGTGTAGTCTACTTGTGTGCCAAGTTATATTGAAATCAGACCAAAACTGTAGGAGGAGTAGCATTTTGAAAAATTGTTTACAGACAGACCGAAAGAAAGCTAGACAGACAGATGGACGGACACCAGACACATTACTATTGCATAAGCTCTTCTGGTCTCTGACCAGTAGAGCTAAAAATCAGTTCAGTATATATTGAAAAGTTTAAATATATTATAAAAGTGGGTTCAAGGGAGGAAGGGGTGAGGGTGTATTTGAACATACTTATGTACATTTCCTAAGAATGCTTTGGAATTAATACAGCACAAATTGGCTTTGGTGTTTATTGTTCTGATCCCTTTTAATGATGCTTTAAGACTGATGATCAATCATGGTTTTGTGAAGAATTTTAACGATTTTTTCCCATGTATTCCTACATAAAACTCTGATATCAAATTTAGGTCCCACTGCTTTCATTGATATGAAAAAAGTTGTTTAGTGCATTGTTTATACATGCAGTGTATACTTTTGAATCAATGCTTTGATGCTTACCAGGCAGATGGTGTTTGCTTTGCAATACATGAAAAAATTATTGAAGACAGGAATTATTTTTAAAAACATAAACTATCACATAAACCTAGGTATATCTCACTCTCTATCCATCTCTGGGCAATAGTATCATAGAATTAAATAACTAGTAAATGCTTGTTGGGACAGATTGACAAATGACCTTTTGGATGGGGGTGGGGGTCAAAGATTTCATTACATACCATACACTGTCAGAGAGACATTACATTTCATTGGCTAAGCCATGCACACCCCACCCCATCCTTTGACAATGTAGCAAAAAAAATATATTTAAGATTCTTTTTTATTTCGATTTATCATGCATTAATATATAAAACACAAATATTTTTTCAACAAATACAAAATAAATTCATAAATGCAACAGTGGCTGAACTGAGTTCAGAATGAGGTAACATTAAACACAGTGAAAATCAACAAATTATACTTGCATATTTAAGTAACCATCACAACCTGGCGATGAACACAGTTTTGTTTGTTATTTTAAAATTTTTTGTACATGGAACACAATGCAGTATAGGTACAGTCTAAATTTTATTCATTCTAGCCTCCTGGCCACAGGATCATGAAACAGACATGGACTTAAGTCAAAATTTCAATTATCTATAAAATCTTTAAAACTTGTTAAAGGAAACTCATAATTTGCATACAACAGCAGACTGATGATACAAAATCGGAAAGCATTTTCATTTAAGGCTGCATAACCTCTAAAAAATTTCAGCATCTAGGCCATTTTTGACTTAAGCTTAAGATGCTTCTTGATCCCAGGGCCTGAACTGTTGTTTTAGACACACTTTTCTCATCAGTATGTATTACACTGTATACTTTTATTATTCTCCCATTGGTACTTTACTGAGAACAGTGCTTATGAGCATATATGAGTTTTACTTAATTTATCCTGAAATTGAAAACAAATAGATAACAAGTTTGACTTGATATAGCAGTCTGGCACTTTGCTAAAGGATTGGCACAATACAGAGAAAGAACTGAGTTCCCTAAGTTATCAGAAGTAGTCCAACCAGAATTTCATGCACGAACAAAGGATAGTTACCTCCTAAGACAATGGGAATTAGTAAAGGAAAGTTATCTGCACGGTCAAAAGCTGTCTTATTCTGGCATTTTGTGGAAGATTTCAACCTTTCTTATTCTTGCATTATCTGGAAGATTTCAATCTCTTTGATCCAACAGCTAAAAAGATAGAATACCATCTCCTTATTACAAATATACATGTATACTGTAAATAAGCTTGTTATATCTGGAATTTTGTGTACACTCCTTTAAAACAGCATAAAAATAACAATTGCAAAATGAAAACCTAAACATAGAGTAGTAAGAGTAAGAGAAAACAAAATACGATGATTTAATCAAAATTATGACAGATTTTACTACATTTTGTATTTATCCAAAAATTAGTAAGTACATATACATATAACACAAATTAAGGGCAAAATCAAAGTTCAAATGGAACTTGAAAGAATATTTTTAAAAGTTCCAAATGAAAATCGGAAATACAACTCCTCATGGAATTTAACATTAATAGTGTTTATCTATACATATATTAATCAGCATCTGTATGTGCAATAAACTTATGAAATTCAATAGATAACAATTTTCTTTATTTCATAAAACCGTGAACACTGACCTTTGACATAGCAGACTTCAGCATCCACTCCTAGAGACACAAGGTAATCTATCCATAAAATCTGTTTGTGTGAGAGTCTATCATTAGGACCTTTCACTTCACATATCTGAAGAAGGATAATGAAATGAAAGTTAGATGCCCATGGACTACAATGCTCACCTGAGTCAACAATCTCTTCTTGGCAAATTATATATATATATATTTTGCTGTATCATGATAAATACATGGCAACATTATGTGTATCATGAGCCCTTGTGATCAACATGGTGTATCACTGTATTTTTACAACTCTATTTTGTATATCACTTCTGGTATGTGAAAATAAAAATTAGGGATGGGTATCGCCAAAAATTTTGTATCGCGATGTATCATCATTTTTTCCCACAATATCACGATAATACCATGATATTTTTAATAGCAGTTTTTACAATAATTTTATATGAAAAGTCATTATTTTTCTAAAAAATATGCTAAAAAAACAAAATTTTAATTTCTTGAAAATTTTATGTATATAAAATCATTTATGTTTGGACGGTAAGATGCCGTTCTTTTCACTTTTAACAACATTTTCAATACTTTCTGTAATTGTAATTTGAAAGATTGAACAAATAAATGAATAATTTCTTGACTCTATGATATATACCTAAAGACCGGTATTTAGGTCTCCGTATCACGATACGTATCACACAACAAAAAATCGCGATATACCGGTATACCGATAAAATCGCACATCCCTAATAAAAATTTACCATCTTGGACTCTTTATTAGAATTATAATGGAAAACATTAATAACTAGTTCTAATTGTAACGGGGACCGTTACAGATGTTCCCCAAACGCTCCCCAAGTCCCTTTTTGTGCCAATTTCCTTTAAAACGTTTTTAATATGCTCAGTTCTTGCAGGATCTCATAAAAGAATCTTAAAAGCTACAATGATATCAACTTTTTGTCATTTAACGCATTGCAAGCAAACGCACGTGCATGCACATGCAAGGTGATCATGGCATGTTGTCTAAACGATTAACATATCTATATTCCTAGAATCAATGAAGTCATAAAAATATTAATGTAACCCTTTTTCAAATACATTGTACATTTTTTACATTGCGCATGCGCAAATAGATGCAAGCACGACTTTGCATTCAATTCTGATAGTAGTATCATGTAGGAGTCCATTATACCTATTCATATTCTAAACTTAATCCTGTTCTGTTTAGAAACAAGAAAGTTATAGGCATTTAAAGTTTCAGCCAATCTGATTGAAGCACATGTAAATTTACGTGCTTTTATGATAATTCTTGTATATCATGCTGTAGATCTTCATAATGTATGACTATGTTCAAAATTTCAAAGGTTTATGACGTAAAACAAGAAAAATATTCAGACTTTAGTTTTAGCCAATCAGAGCGAAGCGCACGTGCATGCGCGTAAGATCTTGCTTTTTTGACCATGTCATCTTGTTGATACTACTAATATATTCATGCATGGGAGTTTCAAAATATTCCATCAAGAAATAGAAAAGTTAACGCTTCATCCATTTTATTGGTAATTTCACATGTTGCACGTGCGCGCTCTTGCCAGTACACGTGCATGTACGTGCTTTAATGAAAATTCTTATATATCATGCTGTAGATCTTCATAATGTGTGACTAAGTTCAAAATTTCAAATGATTATGACGTATAACAAGAAAGATATTGAAACTTTAGATTCAGCCAATCAGAGCAAAGCGCACGTGCATGCGCGTGAGATCTTGCTATAAAAACCATGTCATCTTGTTTATACTACTAATATATGCTTACATTATGAGTTTCAAAACATTTCATAAGAAAATAGAAAAGTTACGGCAGTATACATTATATTGGTCATTTCACGTGTTGCACGTGC
>PRKT01000083.1:1342351-1388644 GCA_003671525.1 Saccostrea glomerata | reverse complement strand
GAGCGACTCATTACAATTATTTTGAAAGTAGAAATCACTTTGACACATTGCAAGGAATAAACGTTGAAAGTTTCAAAACGATTGCCTGAGTAGTTATTGAGAAAATCGAAATTAAAGAATTTTAACTTTCACCTGGTTTCCATGGCAATAATCGATTATTTGAAAATTTTAAATGCGAGATGCACAACTACAGATACTAATCATTAAAATAAGAAAAGTTTCATGACGAACATTTAAGGGACCAGAGAGAACACTCTCGGACAAAATTTGTCGCTTTTTACAGGTTTCCATGGCAACGGTAGACATATTGGAACTGAACGACCTCACTGCACAACTACAACCAGTGATCGTCCTTTGAGGAAAGTTTCAGAAAGATTGTCCCAGCCATCTCCGAGAAACAGCCTGGATAAAAAAAACATGCGTACAATATCAATATGTCGTCCCCGACTTCGTTCGGGGCGACATAATAAGAAGAAACAGAGTAAAAACAATATGTTCCCCAACTTCGTTTGGGGAACATAACTACAATAGCTTTCTTTAAAAACAAGTGTGTACCCACCTTGAGAGCACCTGTCTGTGGATTCCATAGGGTGAGGTCGGGGAACCCTGACCGTGTGTGTCGGGGGTTCTTCACAAAACGATTCAGCATCTGGGATAGAGTTCTACCCCCCATACAAGACACCAAGCCCTTAAACAAGCATAAAGTACAGAAATATCTAAATAATATCTTCATTGTTATTGCTTTTGTGAGCTAGATCTCACATAAGATCTTCATTTTCTATGATGATTTATAAGACTCCTTACCTGTGCGTGACTGAGACATAAGAACCTCTCCCAGTTCAGACCTGTACACATCACTCCAAAGTGATTCTCCCACACAGAGCCCATCATAGAATGCAGCTCCTGAAAATGAATAAAGGACAAAAAATACCATAATGTACATCTCATTACAAAGCCTAGTTTATTTTCTTCAAACTTCTACATGTACTATATAAAATGTTGAAAGGATATTTTTTTTTCTAGAGATACCATATTTTTATTTACTGAAATAAGAGGCAAATCTACATTGTCATCTTTAAAAATTTGTTTGAGTGAAGTTACATTCAGTGTGTTATGCAATGTCTGTACTTAACTAATTCAAAAAATAAATTCATGTAATCCACTTTAATGAATATCAAAATATATTTATAGGAAAGTTCAAGTCAATCTACAAACCTCTACTGAAGCATTCTTGATTTTCTCAAGCTGTTTTTCAATGGCTGCTTGTCTGTTTGTGTAAAACAGTGTAGAGTATAAATCTAAGGGGTGGGTCTGATAGCTGGAGTGAAACACATCAGGAACATCCATAAAAAGAATGTCCCAGAAAAAAAGGGCAAACAGATTTGACAAAATGGAGCCCTCAGCATGTAAACCTGAAATAAAATGTGTACCGGGTAATTAAATCCAAAAGTGTCAAAATGATAACATGGATTACTAAGATTAGTTTTTCTTTATACCCCTTTTTTTCAAGAAAGCATACAAGTAATGCAGTTGACATTTAGAGGCCCTATAAACTGTAAAGTTAGTATTAACATCACTACCCTCTGGATATCCATTGTTCTTATAATGCTCCATCACCAGTTCCTCCACCCCACAGAATGTCAGCTTGTCTTCGTCTCCGTCAGGGTCAGCCATGATAAACTTGTACCTCATCCCGGGCATGTTATCTGACAGTACAGTGCCCTCAATACATACCTATAAACAAAACATTTAAAAATTATTCTTGCCTTTGCTTTTGTTATACATCTATTGAATGACAGAAGAAACTACTCTTAGTATTTATTCCTGGTAGACTCTACCTCTGGTGTTGCTTTAACGCCTACATCTGGCAGTTTTTTGAGTCTGTCCTTGAACTTTGACTTTGGGGCAGTACATATTTTTTCTGCTCTCTGATACAGGGCCAGTCGTCTCCCTGCTGTCACTGTGTTATCTCTTAGTCCACTGGCTGCTGCCTCCAGGGCCTGTAAAGTTAACCCGACATCAATAAGCAATATTAACACAACTCAGACTAGATCCTCTAGCTATTTTACTCACTCTTATTAGGGATGGCTATCGCCAAAAATTTTGTATCGCAATATATCACGATTTTCCCCCCACAATATCACGATAAAATCACAATATTTTTAAAAGTAGTTTTAACAATGATTTTACATGAAAAGTCATTATTTTTCTAAAAAATATGCTAGAAAAACTAAATTTTACTTATTGAAATTTTTATGTATATAAAATCAATTATGTTTGGACGGTAAGATGCTGTTCATTTCACTTTTTACAACATTTTTTATACTTCCTGTAATTGTAATTTGAAAGATTGAACAAATAAATGAATAATTTCTGGACTTTAAAATATGTACCTAAAGACCAGTATTTAGGTCTCCGTATCACGATACGTATCACACAACAAAAAATCGCGAAATACCAGTATACCGATGAAATCGCACATCCCTAACTCTTATGTGCACATGAACTTTGAATCAATTCATAAAATCGGATAAATTTTTAATTTTTTTTTTTTTACATATTTACTGTTGTTTAAGGTAGGATTCTTCTCTGGTTTCTGACTAGATGAAACATTCAAAGTATATTTGCTTATATGTCTTATATATTGAGGTGTAAGGAATTTAAAAGACCATATTTTTCTTTCCTCGTCACAATTGTATAACTTTAGATAGAAATGGTAAACTGCGTTTGAAAACTAGCAGGGACTATATTTTTGGCAGAATGATGGCGTATGAAAATATCTTCTTTTCGGCCTTTCAAAATTATAATAGAACAATGAATTTAGTTATAATTTTTACACAATCGAAGACTTGGAGAAATTTTTAAATGTAAGTTAGATTAATGACGAGGGACTAAACTTTTAAAATATATCAAATAAATATGATTTTTCAAACAAACTAGAACTTTATTAGCTTTTAAACGCTTCCTATCAAAGTGCAGATTTGAGCCAAAAATACATAAAAAGTATTTTTTCTCTCTTAGTAAACGATGAAAACTTTTAGTTTTTGTATTATTTAATATATTTATAAGACTACTTTATTATTTGTGAAAATAAGAAAAAGTTAAATATAAGAAGCATATGAAAATAACTAATATATCCTAAAAAATTACGAAAAACAGAGAAAATTCGGATTAGCCAATATCCAGTTTAGTTAAATTATTTACGTAAATTTGGTAATATCATGCTATAGATCCAGTATAGTAATATGTTTTTATGCAAAAAGAACAATCATTAAACTTTTGAAATAGAAGTAGGTATCACATGATTGGCAACAGTTATTTTTTACTCTTAATGCCAAGGAAAAGGATAATGACCTTGACCTGACCTTGCCTCTGATATAAAACGGTCAAATTTAATTTCACTGATACTATCACTTACTGATATTGTCTTCTTGATTCTGTGACAATTTCATTAATTTTTAAATATTAGAAATGTGAGAAGAATCCTACCTTAAGGCTGTAATTAAAAAACTTAATCATTCCTAATGGTTCTTTAACACTTGAATACAAATCATTTTTATTTGAATTCTTTTGATATTCATATCATCATCAATGACACAGATAAAATACCTTTTCTTGGTTTTTGAGATGAGCATCATAATTAAGGGCGAGTCTCTCCCACCAGTGGCCCCTGTAATCTGTACAATACACCTTCTGACTCAGCAGTCTCCTCAGCACAGACACCGCCTCTGTGTACTCTTTCCTCCTCTGCAGGAGTTCTACCCCTTGGTTGATGATCCTGGTGTACACACTTAAGGCCGTGAAGGGTCTCAGGAAATCTGGTAAAGTCTTATCATCGCTGAAATAGAAGGCATAACAACAGAATCACACAGTATTACTTCTTGTACATGAAATATCTGGAAAAATGTACTTTAGGCTATTTGTTGTTCTTGGCTGAGGAGCCAATTCCTTTAGAGAAAGTGGCACATATCCATGAAAACATGTAAAAATCAAAAATATATTTCTACATGTGTAATCCTTTAGCATTTGTATGTTTCTATTTATTTTTTGTTTGTTTGTTAAAATTCTCTTACAAATACATCAAATAAATGTTATACAAAGGCATATGCTTAGCTGTTGATAAAAAGAGACATAAATACATGTAATATACTTTAGGGCCAAGATTCATTATTTCTGAAGAAACATCAAAAGTTAACAGGGTTTGATCATTTGAACTCTGAAGTGTTTTAATTCAGCCAGAGTTAAAAGAAATGTAAGTAATTAGCATGTAGCAACACCTAGCTAATGGCTAAAGGTGTACTGTAAGCATGATGTTAAGAGTGTGATCATAAAAACAATCCAATAAAAAATCAATGTATTATTGGAGTTATCATATTATTGAATATATAAGAAAAATGGGAAACAGTATATTAAATTTTACTTAAATTCTAGTGAAATATATCTATCATTTACATTTCAATGAAATATTAAATGCACATGAATTTCAGCAAGCTTAAAGCATGCTTAACAAAAACAACAGAAAAACAGCAATAACAGATATCTCTGATGATGCTGTAGCTCTAACGTTAGTGGCTTGAACTTACAATTTTTAGAAAAGTTACATTGGACCTGTAATATATTTTGGAGCATTTACCATATAATTACAATTATATTATTCTCAAATTATATATCTTAAAGTTTTTTAAACTCTTAGCAAGTTTTATTGAAATCTGGAGAAACAAGTCCTGTATATTTGTATACAATGCAAAGAGGATTTCAGATTTTGGTCATACTTTGCTATAGTACTTTCTTTCTTCAGCTCTTGTACTCTCTCTTTTGCCTCCAGATATACTGAATATGCAGCTTCAAAATCATTTCTCTCAAGTCTGCCCCATAAATCAGCTTCCAATAAGCAGGCCTCAGAAAATCTACAAAACGAGTGAGCAAATGACTACAATTTACCTTAAACATTTATTTTACCTAATACATATACAATATACATGGCCAATACCTCAATACTGAATCTCTGTCTTTAAATATCTTTGTCTCTCTGCTGACAGTGAAGGTTGGATACACTGTATCCCCAATGTTAACCTGTAACATTCTGAATCTGAAAAGAGAATAAACCCTCACAAAATTACCTTTCATCAGAAGTTTGATCACGAAAGTAAATTTTCTCAATGTATAAAGAAAACTTACAGTTGACTCTGTCCAGCATTAGCATTGTCATCATCTAGAATTGTGTCTGTAAGAGAGAAGAGCATTAACATCCTCACGAAGACGAACCGCGGCTCCTCACACAGACAGACACACGGTCCCAGCTGCTTCTTCACTCTAAAAAGGGCAGAATATTATAAAATCTCTTTTCACTTCATCCTAAATTTTCAAAAAACTTTATATTACTTGATATGTTGCATTGTTATATGCACTACATATTGTACCTTTTCAGCATGACTTGATAAGGATCAAGGCCTGACACTTTGAACATGGATCCTATTGTTTTTTCCTTACACTTCTTCAGCAGAGCTGGAATGATTTCCTTTTTGTTTGTGATAGAGGTTAGGTGATATGATTTGGCAAATGATTTCAGATCTGGGGCAAACAGCAGATTGAGAGCTTTCTCCAAGTCTTCCAGGTCATTCTCTGTCAATTAAAAAAAAAAATTAAACAATGAAATATTAAATCCATTTTTGGATCAAAGGATGATACAAAATTACTGACCTAATTTATGACTGAGATAAAAAAAAAAATTATCTTTTCAATATTCATCGACTATTACATACTACAGTATAGTAAAAACAGTGGTACTGCTCTTTTGTAGGACAAATAAATATAGAAATAGATATTGGTGAAATTTGATGTAAAAATATGGTACATGTAATTGTTTAAAATGTTAAAAATGTGTTGAGCCAACAAAAACTGCAAAACATTTTTTTTTCTTGCAGAAAAGCAGTACCACAGTAATCATGAAAGAGCTAATTGATATTATCAAAGAAATTCACAGCTAGGGTCTAGGGATCCCCTCAGCAATATAACCCTGTCTTACAAAAGAGAGTCCTAGTAAAAAAATTTTTTTTTTAAATCATCTTTGAATATTTTAGCTCATTACTATAAATAACTGACCAGAGCTTAAGAAGCCTTCTCTTTTGAGCTCTTGAAACACATCTGTTAAATCATCCTTGATTCTTGGGTACTTGATCTGTTGCTGTGTCAACCACTTCCATTTTCTTCCAAATAACCTAACATATAACTTTTGAGCTGGTTCTGTAATAAGAAAAAGTTCAGTCCTTAAATTCTCGATTTATCAAATTGATATATTAATACACAAGTATCTCTCTGGAAATTCTAAGTAAAATTGCAAAAGAAAGTATGGCATAAATAAAATGAGTAACTAAATACTCTTTAAAAAAATTCTGATTTCCTAGTGACTCGAAAGTCTGAACAATTCTTTTTTATATGTCTTAAGTTTCAACCTACACATCATGAAAATACATGTAATATCAAAAGTTTTCCTTGGTTCAAAGAGTCAAAGATAATGAAATTTGACTGCATTTCAATCAGACAATAACATTTTTTTCACTCAAACAGCTGTTTCAGCTTCAACAAACAGTGAATGCCTGGTACTTAGTACTTACCTGTAAGTTCACTAAATACGCTGACAAATTTCCTGTCGTCATCATTAAAAAGATTCAAATCATCTTCACAGGAGAGAATGGTGCTAATGATTGTTCGAAAATTTTCTAAATAATACGGGGTCTGAATTACATTCTCTTCATCCTCAGGCAAATCTGAATTACTGCTGCCTTTAAAGAAAAGCATAGAATTTATGAAACATGACAAATATCATCAAAAGCATCTTTGTAAATATAGTCAACTTGTATTTATATTGTCTTGCTGAAATCATGAATTATGTATTTAAGTATACCGTATATATATGCCTATAAGTCGGTATTTTGGGAGTTAAATATTGGTCTAAAACTCTATGTTCGACTTATAGGCAAGTCATAAAGAGATTGGTATTTTTCTAGAGGTTGAAATGTAGTATCTTGTTTGCATTTCCAGTGATTATTGAAGAAAATGTCTGGATATACACGGGTGGTGGTGGTGGTGGTGAGGGGGAGTTAACAATTTTATTCAGAAGTGTCATTCTGACAAAATATTGCATATTAAAAATGACTCTATTCAAACCCTCTTTGAAATAAAGATGTGAAATATATATACCCTAGCTTGTCTGTCCTTCCACTTGAACTATTGAATGAAGACATATACAGGCATGTAATCAACTGGATGGAGGTATTTAGGAAGTTCATTATAGGAGCTAGATGTCGAAGGGACTAAAAATTTTGGTCTGGTCAATGGAACACTGGCAGACCAATATTTTTAGTCCCTTGGACATCTCACTGAGATTACCGACTGATTATAGCTAAAATTGGCTAAACTCAAATATTTTCTTCATCCACCAGCAAGCAATTATTTTCTAATGCATTCCGGAAGACTGAGTTTGAAAATTTTTACCATTGATGTTGAAATTTCCTGGCCAAAAAAATTTCACTTTCAACACAGTTTTTTTTTTTAACTAAGGGCAAACAAACATTATTTTGAAGTTATCCTAGTCCATGCAGATAGTGATAATACAACATTTACAATCATTTTCAAAGTAAAAAAAAATGGTACGGTTCATTAGCCAGCATGTATCAGTGTATAAATTTTGATTAAAATATCTTGAATACCATTAATTTCTTTCAAACTAGACTAACTGCAAAGTGTAATGGATGGACAGATGGAAGGAAGGACCAAAGGATGGGAGAGAGACAAATGCCCTGGATATATTCATGGTTGGACATTATAAGCAATTTTAATTTTACATTACATTAACTGCATTTTTCATCTTGACAGTGAGCTGCAATTACAATTTTTTCTTATGAAAAAAAAAGAAACAAGTAATGCAGAGAATCCAATGTATTTATATTCATTCAAATAAATATGCATCATACATAGCTAAAATGTTAAAGATCATTGCACATTTGTATATGCACTAATTAAAGAAATTAAAGTAGCTGTAGAATTATAAAACAGATATAATTTCAGTACATTGCACAACTACATTGCATAATGGAAGAACATTATATATTTCATGAATCACCTGATATTAAGTAACTTAACTTGTTCTTAAACTTATATATATATATATATATTTTTCATTAATTTCTGTAAAATTACAATTTTTTGTGGGAGGTCAACTATTTTTGGTTTTCTGAAGAGAAACACAAGTTCATGTCTACCTAATCTTTACACAAAACTAAACTTAAAACCAAAATTAAGCCCCTCCAAACAAACAATTTTTCTTAAACCATGAAAATTTGACCCAGAAAATGTGCCTTTTTACAACAAAATTAAAGAAAATGCACTAATAGTGTGAAATAAAAAAGAACTTTTATATAAAAAAATATCAAAGATATTACATGTAATAGCAAATCTAAAATAGAGAAGTCTCTACTGCATCGACTGATCGAAGGAAAATTTGGTTGGTTATCTTGATTACATAACAGATAAATATTTATGTCATTCTGTCAAAACATTGTGGAATTGAAGATTTTTTCAACTGAAAATCGTACATCCTAATGTACTGTGCTATGCAAATCAACACAATTTCATCACAATATTCAGATTTCCTTTCATATATATATTTTTTTCGTTGGAAAATCATCACTGCCATCTTCATTAGCTAATCTACTCAACACCTTACAAACCTTTGGCAGTAGTGCCATTTAAAGTCAACATTTTTTCTCAATGTGTTGTTCAATTTTGATGGACATTTTTTTTTAATATTCAACAAGAATATCACAACACTAATAAAGAAAAAGAAAAAAAATCTCTCTCTTTTATTTTTTCTTGACTATTACAGTTAACTATGAACCATGAAATACAGTTGCTTGGAAAGTAAAAAAAAATTACCCATATTACCCATAAAACCTAGATTTTGCCTGCATGAATAATGAATTTATTTCCTAATTATCAGATAGATTCTTTGTGAACCCAAGTCTTATCAGTGGTATTATTTCAGACCGGGCCTATTGATAATTGAGCAATGAATCACTATTTTTTGAGAGTTATAGTCTCATAACTGCAACAGTGTGCATGTGCAAACAAAGTGCAGTATTTTAATGAAAGACATTATAGAGGAGATGCAATGGTTATTTTTTTTCTTTTAAGCTCCTTGCATAAATTAATTTTTCATAAAACTCGGGGACTGTTGTATTACCAATTATTGTAGTATAACAAAATTCAGTGTTGTATTTCTTTCTTAATGCGGAAAATCCCCCTAAAATTTTACAATTAGTTGTATATCCATTTTGATCTTGTCTGGACAAAAGGGTATAATCATATTCTTCATTTTATATACATTGTACATAACTAGAACTCAAAGGAAATGCAGTTTAAATAATTAGGTCAGTTGTTTTTTTATGAAAATAAAAAGTTTATCCTGAATTAAAAAATACTGTATATTCCTTATTAACCACTCCTGCACGTATAAGTGCCCCCTACAGTCTTTTACAGTTGTCAGGAAATAAGGGCCCCTGTACGGTGATTGAAATCAACTAGAATCGTATAAAAAAAATTGAAGAAAGTGAAACTTAATGTCTAACATACAATTTCTCAATGTAAAATGAATAATTTAGCATAATATGGGTGGATTATCTTCACTTTAAGTAAAGTTAGACATTATTTTAGTGGTTCCTTTTATTATTTTTTTTTTCAAAAGATTTTTTTGAAGTTATGATATGATATTTAATATTGTAAAGAGCATACTAAAATAACCGCCCCATTTTTACAATTCTCTAAGCGCCCGGGGCGATTAATAGGGATTATACGGTAATTTTAATTTTTTTAGAATGAGCTATGAAAGAAAAATCAAGGAACAAAAAGGGAAAATCTCCACAAAAGAGGAAAGAACATGGATTTCAGACAATTACTTCGATGTTTCGGAAGCAGCAGCTAGCAACTGAAGTAAGCAAATCAGAAGCCATTACCATGACAGACACCAACTCAAAAGAAGAAGAGGAAGACATACAGATAACCTTTGTTGAAACAACATCTAGTTACTTTTTGTCTAAAGAAAAGACATCAAAATCTGTGAAAAGGTTAAGCTTGAGGAAAAATAGAGTAAAAGAAGATAGCAAAACAATAGACTCCACCTTTGGCAGTAATGCTGATTTAAATGAGATAGGAACAATATCAACTGATCAAATACATTCCAAAATTAAGGAAAGTAATAGAATTGAGTGTGAAAAATCAGATAAAACTGAAAAAGTTGAAGTACCTCCATCCAGCTCAAACACAGAAGAAAACTCCAAAAAGAAACTTTCACTGAGAAAAAGGAAGTCTGCAAGTCCCAGTAAAGAAACTAGCCTGATAGAGAAAAGATTCAAAACCGCTGAAGAGAAACAAGAAGACATCAGTGAGATAAAAAGAAATAAAAGTGTGTCTAATGCTAGTCCTCTTAAATCTGGAAGAACGAAGACTAAAGAAAAAAATGGTGAAACTGATGAAGATCAGACAAACAACTCTAGAACATCTACCCCACTGCCAAAAGACAACAGTTAGTTTTTAGCTCTATACATGTACTAAGACTGATAATTCTATATACTTTATATGGTTTTTGCTTTGGATGAACTGTCTTGCCCTGACAACTAAAATTAAAATTTCTATGAAATTTATTCTGTGTTAATTCATCAGGCAACAGACTTAGTACATAATTAGAGCTTAGAGTATACTACTTATAAGACAGGTTTTTGATTTTGACAAGAAGATGTTGACATGATTTCTAAAAATAGAAAAAGTTGTGGAATTCTTTCAAAATGCTACTCCTTCCATAGTTTTGGTCTGATTTGGATAGTACATTAGACTACTGTATATACTCACCTATAAGTCGGTCCGCCTAAAAGTTGGTTGTATTTTTTGATATTGACCTGCTTATAAGTTGGTACAAATTTTTTCCAAAATCATGTGACGGTTTCAAGTAAATCAATTAATGTTTTAACCTGGTGTCAATTGATATTTTTCAAAATGACACTGATATTTAATCTTAAATTATTAAACAAAAAGGCAATGCTCACTTAAAATACAAATAAAATTATTATAATATTTAAGTAATTGTACTTTATCTATATAAATTAAGAATACATAAATTATCATGTATATCCAGACATTTTCTTCACGAAGAGGGGAAATCTGGAACTGCATCAAAAAAGTTACTCAGGTGAGCGATGTGGCCCATGGGCCTCTTGTTTAAAAATCCCCCTTTTTGGCACATCTATTTTCCATTGATTTCTCATAGTAGGCCTTAACAGTGCTGCGTAGCATGTTTGTTTACCAATATATGTGAAAGTACAGGTACTTTCTTTAGTATCTTAAGAATAACTCTTTTTATGTCATGTATTTCATTCTAAAGTAAAATTAATATTATATAATTATACCATATTTGGGTGTATAATCTTAAAGTTTTAATGATCTTTTAAAGCAAATTATAGGCAAATAAAAGAGGTTACTAATGATTGATATTTGGCAAAATCGAGGCAATATGGCCGACCAAGAGTCACCAGTTGTAATTTCAGATTTCTCCTTTGTTATTGTATTACATAAACAAACTTACAAAAAAATAATATCATGAATAATTTGTGAATATAGTATATACATTAAAAATAATTACTATGTAATCCCAATCTAATTAAAATTAGATATTAGATCGGCTTGCATACTCGCTCTACTAACATCATGCAAACAACATTGAACATCCCAATGAGAGTCACATCAGAGGTAAAATTCTATCAACCAATCAAATCGTCGCCTACAAAATCATTGTATATTGTTGAAGCAAATCAGTCTAGAGCTGTTCCAAATTTGACCTCTGACGTGAACCTCTATCGGATGTTGTTGGATGCTAGTGGAGCAAGTATGTGATTTAGGTTGAGCGAGATTTGAAAAATTAAACATTAGGGAATGCGAGATTGCGGGAGACTTCGAACAGTTGTGAATCTCTGTTATTTATGTCTCTGATTCAACAGATAATAAAAGAAATTTGCAAAATCTGAATTTTCATTTTTGTTTAATTTCAATGCTGAAATTAACATTCACAAAAATTCCCTAAATATTATCACTCAGTGCATATCTTACTTGTTTTCACTTAATGCATGTAATATGTCTACAATGGGCTATTTTAAAATAGGCAACAAATAGTTGTTAATTTTCCAGAAAGATAAGTTGAAGCGGAAGTGTGACAAAATCCAAAAATTGTTTGTGTATACATTATTTTCAAATATTTGATTGCAGATGCATCATGGGATATTGTGAGTGCTGGAGTTTTGGCTGCCTTGTACAATAATGTGGAAGATCTTGTGGTACGGTGATGAAAACTGTTATAAAAAGCAAACTAGTCAGCATTACAAATCACACTGCCAACACGGCAGTATAATGATTTTACACTCCAACAAAATGATTTTCACCAGTTGGAGCATATATTTACCTGCTCTCTTTAACAGAGTAATAATTGGCATTCCAACTTACTTATTTTAATATTATTTATTTTTCTTCACTTTTACTATTCGCTTGAGTTTTATGCTTTATTTTCTTTTTATCAAAGATTTTGTCAAAGTCATTGAGGATATGTGATTGTCTCAATTTTTATTTATGATTTTTTTCATTATGCATTCAAATAAAATAGTCATGTGATCATTTTTGTCTGTATAATTAATTGATAGAAACAAATGTTGGTGTGATAATAATTGATCTCTATGAGAAAACAAATCTTTTAAAGCTACATGTATTTGCATATGTGCACTTAAGTGTCTTTTTATCTTAGTATATCCAGTATTTGCTTTTGAAACAGGCTTTGAGAGGGTATAGTGCCTAACACACTGTTGGAAACATCAGTATCAAGGATATCAAAATTTAAATCCTTCATTGTTAGGGTAGGACATGGCCGGGGAATTTGTTAGGGCTCTTTTGAGTTTGTCAAAAGCTACATGGCAATTTTCATTCAAATGGAACTCTTGCTTTGATTCATTTGCAATATCTTTGGGTAGTTTCTCAATATTAGAACATGGCAAGTGGTCTAGAAATTGGGGTTTGAGCTCTGGGCTAGGAGCATCAAAAGTTTGGGTATTGTTTAGGTCTTCCCATTTATCTAGTACTTTGTCAACACATTTGACTGTGGCATTTTTGGTATTTTCATTAAAATTGCTACTTTCATCTTTCAAATTCATGTGACAAACTGTGACTTCTCTGTCTACAGAATTAGGGGTTTGGGGATTCAACAATTCATTTTTCTCATCAAAACTTGAGATAGGTTCTATTATTTCAACCTCATCCTTAAATAAAGGTTTATCTACCTTTGCCGAAGCAATATATTCACAATGGGGAGGATTTCCAATATCCTCAGCAAGACTTATCTTGCCACAAGACACAACTTTTACACAAGACGTACTAAAGCAGGGAATGTCTAGACCCTGTACCTTTAGTTTCATCTGTTTTACAAAAAGTTCACATGAATTCTGGGTCATGAAATCTAATCCCAATATGCATGGGTTTTGTATATCAGCCACAAGTACATTATGGGTAACTTGAAAATTTTCAAGGGATATTTTGATTAAGCATTCTCCCTTAACTGGGATTGCATCACCACTTGCAGATGTAAGTTTGATAGATACTGGTTTAATTTGGGGCTTTTCCTCAGTATCTAAATTTTCAAAGAATTGGGTACTGACAATAGTCATACTAGCACCTGTATCTACTAGTACATTTGTTTCTTTATTTCCAATTTTTCCAACAACATAAATTCCATCATTTCCCCCTTTTATACATGTATCTCTCACTAAAATTTCTTTTGGGGTAGGTGTATTACAACCAGAGATTTCTTTATCAGATTTCTCATCTGTTTTATTTTCAGTATTGGGTTTGGGCTTTAGTGAGAGGGGTTGAGCCATATTTAATGGCAAGTGTTCAGGATTCAACTACAAATATACATGTATTGCTCAATTTCTTTGTCAGATTATTGTCATATCAGTAACAGGTTATTGATAAAACAGTGACATACATGTACCGCAAAGACTGCTTGCCCTCTTTGATGACAAAGATTGTGAACTTTTACAGTGACATACTTTAGATTATTGTCATAAAAATAACATACCTCACAAGACTGCTTGCTCTCTGTGATATGGATGATGGGGTCTTTCAATGCTGTGGCTACAAACTGGGAGGCTGTCATCTTCATGTATTGGTCCATCAAAGTGGTGGCCAGTGAAGTGGCTCGGAACAGGGTAGACATATTGTCTGAAGGAAATTAAGCATTCTGTATAATATGATGTTCTCAATATCATCTCCCATTTCCCTTGAAATTCACCACTCAAAAAAATGACCTCATCCACATACAATGTAAAGTAAAAACTGATTTTTTTTCTTGAATAAAATTACAACACAAAGTCGACAAACCATCAGAATGGCCTCTCCCTGATTTTTAAGAGATAGTGTACACTTTTTAGCTTTTCATAACTATTATTTCTCATAATTAACAAACTTATCCACATCAAAAAGTCTCAGGATGCATTTATTATACCCGGGTGATGGTATGTGCCTAAAAATGGTAAGTCCGTTTCTTAGAATTATGGTTAAGAGAATTATCAATTTTCTTTACAAATATCCTTGATAATGTTACAGAAAGAGTTACCTTCACGGGCTATTTCAAGGTCATTCATGGTTTTAAGTATTACTTTTTCTTGTTTCTCATGTCGGAAAATTTGAAGAAGAGCTTTGGCCAAGGGAATTCTGTCATTACCACAGATGTTGAACAGTTCAAGTAAATTAATCAAATCTCCATTTAATATTAACTGAAAATAAAACATTTACATATTGATGAAAAATATATCAATGTAAAAAAAAATTAACCACTTGTCAATAAAGATATACAGGGTACTGTTGAATTGTTTTGGAAGGCTTTTATGATAGGACCACCAATCTAATTAGCTGAAGATCACATACCTCTTTAAGTGTAGAATATTTATCTTCTGGCATTATAACTTCATGTAAATATCGGGCTCGTATTCGTAACGACCCCATCTCTCCTCGAGAGGCAGGATTTGCAGGGACTAGAGGAAACCATTTTGCAAATAGATCCAGACTCTTTATGTCTTCTAACTGTACAGAAATTTGAGCTGAAAAGGGAAAATATTATCAAATAAAAATGAAACATATATTCTTCATTTATTGTGTGTACTGCCAAATATTAACTCAGTATAGAAATCTTTGGATCATAAGTTATTAGGAAGCTAAAAAGTTTACGACAGAATGAAAGATTTTCAGACATGTCCCTTTCAGGCTCAGGGTGTAAAGACTTACCAACTGGTTTTCCAATTTCTTTGTCAATAAATCTTTTACTATGATTGTGAACACTAATGCTGATTGATTCTATATCGGAGGGTACATCACTGTAGTTTAAAGAAAAATTATTATGTTAATGATTTCTTCAATAAATTTCAAAAAACGTTGACTGTAAAGACAGGCTTGAAAATTATTATGAACTGAAAATTAGTTAACAAATGCACAAAAAAAAACTATCTTAATCATGTAAGTACATGTAATCAAAAAATAAATTTCCTCACTCTAGGATAAATTTTTCTTCCCATACTGGATTGAGGACCTCCTCCACCTGTGTTCGACACACTTTGATGGGGTTAAGACTAGGGTTCTTCAGATTAACAATACAGTAAGGATGTGGCAGAAGTTTAGTGGACAGTTTCTGAGCATCGACCACCTCCACCGTCAGGGACCGTAACTCTTTCAGAGCTGAGGATCGTTGTTGGGAACTCGGAGCTGTATTTACACAGTACGGGCGGAGTCTTTGTATCCATTTCTAAAATTTCAGTATGAAATCATGTCATATAAGTTTTATAAAAATAGATGAAGAAATAAACAATGTTTATTACATTTCAATGAAAAAATAAAAAAAATTATAGTGTTCATAAGCTTATACTGAACTTTGTACATACTAATTAATGACAGAAAGAAGTTTCCCCATAAAAATTAAGATTTAATTCTCCAAATTTTTCAATTATTCATACCTGTGCTAAATCCACATTATCAGCACACAAATAGTAAATTTGGGAATGATTAACGCAACTTTTTTAATGCATTGATAAGTTTTATTGTTGTTTGTTATGCCAATACAGTTAAAAATGGTAAATTATTTCATTTTCATGTATTATGAGAAATACATAAAAGTCATATTTTTGCGTGACGTCACAGTAAACTTTTCCTGAATAAATTAGGCCCCGCCCCCTTTTTCAAGCCTTAACAATGCTGCGTAATGATGGAGTTGCAAATCTCTGTTACTTATGTCTCTGTTATTTATGTCTCTGGTTGAATAAAAAGTACTTGAATAAATATTCAGGAAAATCCTGCTGTTTGACTTTATATAGTCTTGATAACGCTTACAAAAAAGGTCTCAAATTGGTGTAAAACCTGGAATATGAATATCTTATAGTAAACCACTTGATATATATGTATGTTACAACTTTTCCTACTTCTGTTGCTGTCCTGTAGATAAGCCTCCGGGGCAAAGGCAATCAGGGGCTGATGTGTGGTCCTGTTACTGGAGTCAATCTGGTCTAGGGAACTGAAATGTATCACAAGTGGTCAAATGCATGGGGGAAAACAAACACTAAATTACTGCTTTAGAAAAGAGATTTTTTTAACTGATCATTTGATCTTTCTTTCTATATCCATATGTTCTGTCCACTTTTTAAAAATCAATGTTTTTTTTTTTTGCTTAACATTCAGTTTAAGAATCTGATTGTATTCTGGGAGGAGAAAAATGTGACAGAGTAGACCAGGATTTGAATCTAGGTCCTCACGAAATAGCTACTCTACCAAGTGAGCTATAAACCTGTCTAACTGCCACATAATCAACATTTATAGAATGCTGTCAATAATTTCATCAAGCATATGTTCTTACTAAAACACAAAAGAAACATGTGAATGAAAGGATAAAAAATAACTTTTCCACTTCACATTCTTAGAAACATAAAATCCAAAGTACTCACTCTTGGCTTCCATAAATGTACTGCTCCACATTCAGAAAATGAAGGAGAACTTTGGGGATCTTGTCTGTTAACACTATTCCCTGAAAAAAAAATCAGGTTTGATTTGATTTGAAAATATATTTTAGGTAATGATCAAAACATAAATGGATTGGGCTGCAGACATTGCATATGTAAGCCTTCTTCACAATTCTTAATTCATGTTTGCTTTTCAATCCATTTGTAAATCTAGGAGACACAATAAGGCAGCATATATATCCAAACATTTAATATTCAAACAGATTTATTAATATCAATCTGTTTCTACGGTTATTAAGTGAACTATCCACAAAAATATTACTTATTTTACATCAGCCCCATTCAACCCCAAAATACCCTGGTGTTCTAAAAAATTATGAATTTATTGATGCCTTTAGATTCAGGATTAACTCAATTCCAAATGGAGACTCACTTGTAAGTATGTTTGTAATGCCAGTCTTCTTTGCTCTAGAACTTTAAAGCTAAACTTCATCACTTTCTTTGGAGGGAATTCTGGAGTTTTCATTTGTTTCTTTAGCTGTAAAAAGATAATAGGTTCATCTCATTTAATGGGTCATGTATTTTTTACATGACATAGGTGAAAATAAAATATTTCTGGATTTATACAGTTATTTGGTTATGTGCATGCATGGACTTATACCTGTTTATGTAGCAACTCAAATTCCGAGTATCTCTTTTGAACACTGATGATCTTGCCAGTAGCGATGATGCATACTTCAGTGGTGAAAACCTTTAAAAGACATATTTATATAATATTTTCAAAATTATACTGGACATCATTTATAAAACAAAAATCCTCTCACAGCTAGCATGCAATTGTTTATACATGTATTATCCTGAGAGTATATCTAAACCGATAAGATAAATGTCAATTCTATCAGCTAGTTGAGCTACATCTAATTCATTTTATTCTTTTCTATAACAAATGCCTGAACTGTATGGTACATTTATAAATATACTATACTATCCTAGGACTGAATATGATACGTACGAATGTAGGCGTTTACCTCAAATTTTCACTTGCTGATAAAAATGTAAGTTAACCACTTGTCTTCTTTTTTAAAAATATATAATTATGGAAACATTACCGTGTAGGAATCACTGTTGTCTTCAACAACTTTGTGATAAGAAGGGATTGACACCCGTATCATATTTTTCCAAAGCAACGTCCTGTATTCCGATCCCGAGTTATTTATTTTCATTGTTTGATCCCGACAATAACTTGTTTTATGCAAGTCGACCTTACATATACCCACTGTTCTGATGCAATGCTCTTTTTTTCTAACATTTTTTTTTTCAAATATTAACAAACGTTCATTGAAATGGTGGGTGGTCTTCCAGTTTTTGTTGCAGAATACTAGAAGTCAGATATTGTCTGGACTTCGATCCTCGCCCAACATATTTTTTTTTCTTCTATAGATTAATTTATTTTTACCGACTGACCCCCCATCCCCACCACTTTAAAAAACATTGTTAGTTCAGGGTACAATATATGAGACACTGGTCATAATAAATTAAATTGAAAATTCCGTACACACATTAATGGCGCCTTAATTTAATAGTTTTATTTTCAATTTATTTGAAATTCGTAAAGCAGATTTTTTTTGTAGGGAAAAGAAAAGTTTGTTTTAACCCTTATTATTAAAAAACATTAGGAAAAGAAACAAATATTAATAAATCAATCAAATTTATAACATTTGTACTCGAGATCTCTGCATTATATAGTAAACAGACTGGTATAAATCTATGTATGAAAACTTTATTTTTATCACCTTTATTATACAGCCGGTATATAGTTTCAATTTATATTTAAGGAATGAATTTAATAGTTACCCATTTTAAACGGTATAAACTGGGTTGGAACAGTTTACGCGTAAACTGCCCATAACCAAGTTTATACCGTATAAAATGGGTAGCTATTAAATTCATTGCTTATAATTTAATTCAAATATATTTACATTTGTAAATACCTGCATAAGAATAAATATCTGCTCTGTGTTCCCTTTTAAAAAGATTTCTGACAAACACAGATGCACAGATGCATTTCTTATTAAAGGATGTAATAGTATTAATAATTTAGCATGAAGTTTAGAAAAAGTATTTCAGGTTATGAAGTATTTATTAAATGATTATTAATGCAATTGCATCATTATTATCATTATTCTTATTATAAAATCATATATTTTATTTACACATTCAGTTTTTGTTGCAAACACATGCAGACATCTTGGATTTGAAATGGAAATCCTTATTGCAGCTTTTTGTGCAAACTATGATAATTTAATTTTAAATGACACATCATTTGATATGATGAAATATTAAGTTCTTGTCTTTTAAAATAAGTTGCCTAGTATGCCTGTCATAATGTAATAATGATTTACGTTAAAAATGTATTACCCATCTTGATGTTACTTTTAAAATATGGTAAATTTGAGCCCTATTTAAAGCCATTTTTGGAGCATCTTCGCTAGCCAAGGGTTTCTGATTCGCTACTCTCCTCATAAACCCTTGGCCTACGGTGAAGTCAAAAGGCGGGATTATTTTCGTCACGTGATCTTGAATCTATCAGGTATGCACAGATTGCGTCATCGATAGAAATAAAGACGCATGTTTAAAAAAAATTTAATTAAAGTTTTTTTAAAGAATAATTTAGAAGCAATAATTGAGTAATGTTTATTTATTACTTATAGTACAAATCGGAAGCTTCAATATAGATTCTTAATCACATATTTAGAAGATATTTGATGACACCATAGCTATTCATAGAATTGCATGTTATCTTACGGATCGTTGTTTTCTTGCGTTTTTCAATTCTGAGATTCAAGAGTCAAGAAGTATCCCAAACGCAAACATCGTCATTTACAAAAAACAATTGATGATTGGTCGACAGGTGTGTACTGAAATCCAATCAGAACTCTTGAAAACATTCCAGATTTTTATGAACACCGTAGGCCAAGGGTTTATGAGGAGAGTAGCGTATCAGAAACCCTTGGCTAGCGAAGATGTTTTTGGAGGAAAAATTTTCTCATTGTCTACTCTGAATTTAAATTATAAGGGATGAAGCTTATTTTAAAGCATTATCTGTCGCAAGTAATGTTATATTGTAAAACATAGGTTAAAAAATAAGCTTCATTCCTTAAATGAAAATGTTGTTGGGTGACATATGCATGTAGTGTCTCAGATTATTTGATACTTGTAGTATAGGGCTGTCACGGTTCTATTATCTTTCGGCAGTGTTTGAAATAACCGGCACCCTACCGCCCGAGATGCACAAATTTTGTCATGGGCGAACAGATTTGCACGTATAAACGCCCGGCTGGATGTGTAAAATTTTCCATAAATTAAAATTCGGATATTTGATAAAACTCTCTCAATCAACTAATATTACTGTTTGCGAAGTGAAACAAGCAAACAGGCAGAGTTCATCAGCCTATAGGCCCAGGATCAAATATATGGTGAGCTGGCCCCATTCATATTATTGCTAAAACAAACTTATATAAGACAATTAATTTTGTAGGGCTTCTGCATTTTTAACAGGGCTGACAACTTTCACTAGCAGTCAGCCCTGCATGTATAGCTAATTTTACAGTGAGTTTCAAACACTGCTTTCATGTCAGATTGGTTCAAAAAAATTTTGGTTCGATTTCTGGTTCTTCAGTTTGGATATACAATAGAATAAAAACTCATGATTTGAATTAGATTCAACAAAAAAAAAATTTTTTTTAATCTAACAAACGGCAGCATAATGACAAGTTTAAAATAGTTTACTATTACTAGAGAGAAAATTGAACCAAATGATTCATATCACATAATGATGGTAATATAACTAACGAATCTTTCATTTCAGATGCCATTTTTATGGTAAAACTTACTCTATTGAACATATTGGAACCAAACAAAAAACCTAAAGAACTGAACCCAACCCGAATTAATTGTTCCGCAGTCCTCGGTCATTTCGATTACAAAAAGACAACCTAATGTATTACAGTAATGGTCATGAATCCTTCTTTCTTGTCTCCCTCTGCCTCTATCAAAAGATCATTCATTGCAAAGATGAAAAGGACTAACAGATACATTCTGTTACTACTAGTATATGCCTTTCTCAAGGTGCTGTCAAGATGTTAGTCTCCCACTCTAAATCTACAATGGATCCTATCTATTAAATACATATACTAGCATTAGTCCAAGTCTCCCACTCTAAATCTACAATGGATCCTATCCATTAAATACATATACTAGTATTAGTCCAGATAGTAGTAAAATGAAATCATCTTCTACTTGATTGTTCTCATTAGCCAATTAATCAAAGATTTATGAAACTTTGTGTGGACTTTGTATGTCCTGGTGTTTGATTTGTACTGTGATCTTGACACTGGTGTCCTTACTATGCTTCTTTAATTTCTTTTTGTGTTGGTTCCTTTAAAATTAGGTTAAAATTTTTATTCTTCAGTTTCGAAAATTAAACATATAGATTTCATACAAGGTGAGTCATCATTGGACATCTTTTTTCCTGAAGACATTTATTCAGTTGGTAAATAAAAGTTTGGTAGTTGGTTATAATTTCCCTGTAATAAATTTACATATAAATGAATTTTTTTAATAAAGTAAATCTAGTAAGTATATGTACATTTCATGATATCATAAGTAAATATATAGAGGTAAACCATGCTAGGGAATTGAAATGCTACCTAAACATGAATGCTATGAGATTTTGATACTAAGGTATGATACCAAATTTGTATGCTTCAAAAATGGTGTAAATATGTGTTAGCAATGGTGTGGTTTATTTTGTATAATAAGCATACTTTATTTATGAACCCTGGGGTCAATTATCATTAAGAAATTTTAGATATTTAGCTTGCAAATGTAGTAAAGTTTATGAAATTTTGCTAAAAATGTTTCTACTTTCTGTGAATTTTACGTTCTACAATGAACATGTATTTGTTACAGCACATCACTAAATAGTTATTTAAAAGGATAAGATTGATAAGGAAATTAAATTTACTTGTGTATAAACCTTGAATTATTGATAATGCTATTGAGAATGGAATAAATGTATTCACTTTTTAAAAATTAAAACCTTTTCCTGTTTCTAGATCTTGTGAAAGGAATGTATAAAGTTAATCATTAGAAATGTGTTCAGTTTGTCAGTATACATGCTTCATTACCAGTAAGTGTGGTACCATATACTAGGCAGTCTACAATTCCACATGTAACTTCCTTCTTTATGTCAACTGATCTTGGAACTCCAAATCATTTCTATAAAATTCTTAACCATAACAAAAGTAAAAGAAACAATGTATAAATTTTTGGCTAATTTTTTCCCCCCAAGTTTTATGGTAATTAAATCACATGCCATTTTCACATACCCCAGTATTTGTATTGATATGTTCTATTTTTTGGTATTTTTTTTTCACTTTTTAAAGTATCTATTCATAAGAGGTTGACTTGATTCCCAAACATTTGATTACATACAGGTTTAAAACTATATATGCTACACATGTAACACATTGCATGAAGTCTAAGATTTTCACCATCCAACTACAGTATGTACATCAAAAGCCATGATAAGCAGCAACCAGCCATTCCAACAGAGTACTCACTCCCACACCCTTTCTCCACAAATGTTGCTTTTTTATCATTTTATGTATAGATAAGACAGTATCAGATTTAGTGAGTATGATTTTAGGGTAATATTGATTCACTAAGGCAGGTATATTCTAGGTCTGCGTGGGAATAATATGTAGAGCTCATTCTTAAGGGATGAGCACTGAGGTTTAGCACTTCTTTATATCAAGGGAAAATAATAAGCATTAAAGTCTTATTAAACATAAAAGATAAACCAAGTAATATGATTAAGAGAAAATGTAGACATATTTTTTTTAAATTCCAATGAAAAATGTTAAAGTGCATTAACCTACCCTTTTGTCTGTGAATCAAGTGTTTCACCTTTTTTTTAAAGAAGAAGAAGAGGAATATAAACCCCTTTCTACTTCAACATAAAGATTTAAGGCTTTGAATGAAAACAAGTTAATTCAGAGAATCTGTGTCCCCTGCTTAAGGCAAAAAGAAGAGCAAGCATGGATATATGGGGGTGGAGTCAAAGGTGGGGGAAGGGTGGGGGCAATTTCAGAAGGGCGGGCGAGGCCTTAGGGAGTAAAATTTAATTGCAAGAATTCCAAAAGCTTCTTGAGATATCACTTGTAAATGAAAGTTTTGCATCCACACAGAATGTATGAATTCATGACCTTGAACTCTGACCTTTTGACCTCAATAGGGGTCTTTTTTATGCCTTATGGGATTGTAGTATAAGACATAAGTGCAAAAGCTGGCTTCTTGAGATATTACACAGAAATGAAAGTGATTTTTAAAAAACAGAAGTTTTGAATGTATGACCTTGACTTTTTGACCTCAAAATCAATTGGGATCTTCCTTAGGCCATAGGGAGTCATGTTAAATTTCACCCCAAAAGCTCAAAGGCTTCTAAAGATATTACGTGGAAAATGAAGACAGACAGACCAAAATTAATATCCCCCACTTTCAGCTGTGGACAAAGTTTCATTGTTTACATACTATGACTCTACCATATATATGTATAAGATGTTAGATTGTGCATAGGCAGTATACAAAAATTTTGTATAGTTTCATTCTAAAGGGTCAGGCTGGTCAGAAATGTACCTCAAAGGTTTGCAGGTAAATTATTGCTTATTAAAAAAAAAATTTAAACTCATATTTAATTTTCAGCTATTGCTAAAAAATGTAGTGTTTTATATTTATAGTTGAAAAGTAGGCGTTTTTTGTTTCCTTATGGGAAATATTAAAAATGTAACTTCCCGAAGAGATGATAGAAGTTAAAGGTTTTTTCTCGCCCACTCATTCAGACATGATGGTGCTTTGGGTCTGATCATACATACAAACACACACGAAATTAGTCAAGTATAGAGTAGGAAAGGGGGAAGGTTTGTACGACTGTACATGTTACATGTCAACAAGTTTGTCATATTATTTGCAAGGAGGAGAACATCTATAACTATCTTTTTTATATACTCTCTTTACATTGATTTGAAACTGTCTGTGAACAATTTTAATTTACATGCTTTTAAAGTACTGTTTGTAAATCCTAATCAGATGATTCAGAAATACTTCCTGTCCAGTTTTTAAGTAATAAGACATATATCTGAATTGTGTCCTCTTTGTAAACAATATGGGGCAAAATAATTTAAGCAATATTTCAAATAAAAAAATTAATTCATTTTTAACATAAAAATTGTCTTAGAATATCAGAGCTCATTTGATTTTTTATATTTCATATTGAGTGTCATTACAGATGCATACTCAGCAAAGTGAAAGAATTGCAAAAACTATTTTAAAAAACATTCATGCTTATTGTCATTTTCTGTCATTTTCTCTTGTGCATTTATATACTACATGTACATTTTATACAGTACATTACAAAACAAAGGGACCATCATCATGATCATTGATTTGAAAATTCTGTGCTAAAAATAGACTAGTGTTTACTGTTTAGTGATTAATTAAGATATTTGAGATTTCTTGGTTCCATTGGATGATATTAGATCTGAAGTCTTTATGGCTGATTATCCTCTCAGTGTTGTAGATCCTTATCATTGTGTCTGATAATAATCTGATATTTTCCTAGATTTCCACAATCTTAGTCAGTAAGTCATTGTGTATTAGAGCTTCTTCTTTAGCTCATATCTAGGTTATTACATGTACATATAATATTAATAGTTGATATTTTCTTAGATAAATTAAATTTGTCGTCATTGAAGTTGAATTGTCTTGGTTCCCAGGAGCAGTACATGTAGTAGTTTTACCTACATTCTATGTCTCAAATGTCCTAGGATGTGTCTTTAACTTCATCCAAGGTTTTTTTGAGCATTTTTAATGTAACTGGAAGAAAAAGTGTCTAATTTGTATCCAGGCCATAATTTTCTAATGAAACATATTGGAAGCTCATACTTTACACAAAGATTACTTATGACCCTGTGATGTGCCAAGGTCATTTAGTCAAACTTAAATACAAAGATTGCCTATGACATGAAGGTTTTTAAAGATTTTAGATTAAAGTATGGTCCTAATATAAAAGCATATTATGATCACAAGATGATATATCATGACTTTGACTCTAGGTCATCAAGGCAAAGTGTCGAGAATACCAGGGATATGCCAAAGTTTATAGCTGTCCCAATCACTTTTAATACATGTATTTTATTTTCTGTATCTTTAATCTTCAGATATCTTGAAGTTTTAACCATGGATCCATAAGTTCAAGACAAGGAGGTTTGACTGTAGTGCCATTATGCCTATTCCTCATTTACCATTGATTAATTGCAAGTCTTTTGCAAAAAATATATAATATATACATGTATAATCTGAAGAGTTTAAATAATTGTGACCCACTTCATAAGGACCAGCTGGACTGTTTTGATCCTGTCACCCCATACATGTATCATAAACAATTGCTGTTGTGTAAAATAATCGCTTAAAGATGATCACAAGTGGTTGATAATATTAAACATTAATAGGCAATGGATTTTTCAAAAGATAGCAGATTGAAGTGTTGGATATTTTTATCTCATAATACGCCCCCTCATTGTTAAACCTGATGCATTATTTAGTGATCTCCACTTGAGGATTTTGTCATAATATTCATATTTTGAAGAGTCCTTTAAAATCAGTTAGCAGGTTGTAATTTCTTAGAAGGTGTATAATTTAAACTTCAAAATTATTCCTGTCTTTCAGACTAATGCTTCTAATGATGGAGAAGGGATAGTTAAAATTGATAACAGGAAGCATTGGTTAATTGATTGATTTTACTTAGTCCCTTGTAATCACTGACAACGTGCCCGTTTATGGGTATTAATAAGTGACTAAGACCATATTCCAACCCAGACATGAGGCACTCCCTGATTCAAAACATCTCTGACTGATGAAATTCCAATTCTAAATTAGGGATATGGGTAAGGCAGTATAGAAAAAGGAGAGTTTAGTATTAAATTAGTAAGAGATAACACTTAATATTAATTTTGTTGGTAAGAGGTAATGGGGAATAAAATCTGGGGGGCTAGGCTGGAGATGAATTACAGCTGATGGAAGGGTATGTAAGCCTGGAAGTTGTCACCAACCTTAGTTCAGAGTTTCCGACTCCCACAGACAGTTCACTGTGTACTAGTACAACAGCGTGCAATATAGATTTTACAAAGCACAAGGAATTATTCGTAAACAGTTGCTACGCCTACGTATTTCTAGTTTTAATATAAAACCATTTTAACAAAGTTATCCCATAGGAGCCTTACCGCCCACTGTTTTTCCCGGTTTTATCAAACTTAAATTGACCTACATACATTTAATTAAGGTTTGATTTATACCTATTTCAATCAATATATCAAAATTCCATCCCGAAAATTAAATGTATGTTATGAAATAAATTTGGTTATGAGTATATTATAACTCAAAAATTATGTTCCATGAATGAAATTCAGGCTCCATTACAAAATGCAAGCATACCAGTGGGCCTGCCTGGAAAAAGATTATGCTTGTTTGATAATTTGTTTTGATATTTCTACAACTTGTGTAGAGCGGAGTTTATGAATGAAGAACTTTTTCAGAGGTCCTGTGCTGAAGCAAGTCATCTATCGTACTGCTTCATACTCTGTGTAACATATTTTTGTTTTCACATGCTTTTGCTAGGCTTTGAATTGTGTGTCTATATGGAAAATTATACTAAATATAAATGCAAGATTTTTTTCCAAAATCAAGAGGAGCAAAGGTTTTGCTAAAATTCTTCAATTTATTTTTGTGTGGATCATTTGCATTGATTTATTTCTAATGGGACATTTGATTTTGCAGATGGTATCATGGCCGACTGGGTCGTCAGGCAGCAGAGGACAGACTTCGTACTGCGGGAGAGTCGGGAAGTTATCTGGTGAGGGAAAGTGAGAGAAACAAAGGTTCCTATGTCCTTTCCTACCTGGGCAGGAATGGCCTTACACACTTCAAGTAAGTCAAAGTTGTACCATGTTATATATAGTGTAAAATAGTTCACTCAGGTAGAAATACAGGATAAGTGTAAGCTAAAAAAATTGCATACCTCACCATTTAAGGCATTTTGAGGGACATTTTTTAAATTCAAATTTAATTAAAATCAATTTCATCTTTGTTTATCAAAATTGAAGTTTAATTGGCAGTATTTATGCAAAGTAAATTAATGTGAATCAAACTAATGCGAATTAAAATTTTATTTCTACAGTCAGGCGTCAGTAAGGCTATTGTGACGTCATTTGTAAATCACGTCACCTTATGCAGATGCAATAGACATAATGTCACAGTGTCTGTACACACATTTGAGGGATTATTAAAATTTTCCTTAGTTTTTCACTCAAAAATAGCACAAGTACTTAAAGCTTACCGCCGCCGTGTAGCATTTGACAATCTGCCATGACGCATGCCTCAAAATTTAATTCGAATAAGCTTTGCTTAGCATTCACATGGAGCTAATGCAAAGTAATTTAATGCGCAGTAGATTAATTTGAATTAAGTAACTTACATTTAATTTGAATTAAACTCTCCGTGTGAACAGGGCATAAGTTGGTCATTTTTTTTTAGCAATAGACAAGGAAGATAGTCATTATTTTCTAAAACAATAATTGCTGGTTATTCACGTTAGTTGTAAATTATTTTAAATAAAGACTACTGTTCTTATTGCAGAATTTCAGCAATCTGTGGTGATTACTACATTGGTGGCCGACGTTTTGACAGTCTCTCTCTGTTAGTGGGTTATTACACATCCTGTTCATACCTCCTCAAAGGGGAACAACTCAAGTACCCTGTCTCCCCACCAGAGGTAAGTTATCAGTTCTAGAGTAATAGCTTGGAATCAACACTGAAAGCTATAGGCAATGGTTTTCAGTAGACTCAGAAATGATTTTTATCTCTTTCTTCGAGATCTCTTTTCTTCTTAGTAGCTGTTTCTGAAATTTTTAGACTGAATAAAAAGATAAGTGTTTGGTGTAGCTGATTATTCTAAGGTTGTCTGATATTTTTGTTTTCAGCCAGTTGATGACAGGAGAAAAGTTGTGGCAGTGTTGTCATTTTCCAAAATGCCAGAAACAGATGAGTTGAGTTTTGAGAAAGGAGATGTGTTCATTGTATTAAATGAGATGGGAGATGGGTGGTTATGGGTAAAGTCATTAAGGACAAATGAAGATGGCCAAATCCATGAAGCTCTTGTTGATGATTTGGTAAGGCAACAAATAAAAACTGTTATGTTATTGTAGTACTCACTTGACTTGGAAAATGGTAGAAATTGTATAAATTCTTAAAATTCTATAAGAAAATGTGATTTAACAAACTGCTTGTTTTTGGACAGAGTGACAGTGTGGAACCAGTTCAGGGTCTGCCGTACTTCCATGATAGTATAACAAAAGAACAGGCAGTGGAAAAACTCAGAGAAGGTATGCACTGTTGATTTTGTCACAAAGTATCACAATTCAGCTGGAAATGGTTGATGGACTTTTCTTCTGGATTCTTTTGATATTGTGAAGTCATAATTTTTCAAAGGTTAAAAAAAAAAACAAAAAAAAAAACAAAAAAACATCAATTTCAGCAAACCACAGTCCTTTCTTTACTGAATAATTAAAATAGTATACAATGTATTACCATTATCAGAGGGTATACTTGTATTACTTTATGTGTACAGGAATGTCTGAATTGAAAGTCTCTTGGAATTGAAAATGTTTTTAAAAAGTTTACTTCAACTTTTATATTTTTAAACATTTTATACATAATATCATTCAATCTTGCTGCTCAATTTTTTTCAGCTGGCCAAGGGAGTTTTCTTGTCAGACCTAGTGAAAATTCACCTGGGAATTATTCATTATTTGTGTTATGTGATAAAGTAGTGCAACGATTCCGAATAGAAAAACAAGGGAAACAGTTGTTTCTTATGGGTGGGAGGTATTTTGACAGGTAAGTTTCATTACAAGCTCTAAGCACACCTTTCTATTTCAGTTTGTGTACAGTATAGGTGACTGAATTTCTTCATTTTTACATTGATTAATGGATAATTTCATCTCTGGTTAATTTTAGTTTGGATGGGATCATAGAGAGGTACAAGAAAGAAGAAATTGTTGAGGGACATACTCTGGGAGTCCCAGTTACCAGAGTAAGTTTGTTCAATTACGTTGTAGATCTATATAAACTTAAATTGTACCTGAAATATCCTTATTAGATCACTTTGACAAAGTCTGCATGTAGATGAGGCTTATGCTTTACCCTCAATGTCGGTGTTGGCATTGACATCCCAGTTAACATTTAAGGAGCAAGTCACCCTGTCACAGTTCTGTTTAAGAAGCTTTACTCTGTATTCTTTGAATTTGCCCTGTTTTAAATTTGCTCATGCAGGTCCATGTGAAAATAAAACAGGCAAAAATTTTCCTAGATACCGTATGTCAAGTTCAGCTATGTAGTCTTTGATTACATATGTATTTACCAGTTGAACCAGATCAAAATAATTCTTAAAAACAAAAACCAAAGTAAACGAAATAAACTATTTTCAAATGACATATAAAGCTTTCTTTATTTTATTCATCATTATATTTATTTTGAGGCAATATTATTTACAGGAGATGAAAATCAAGTCAGATAAGCTGGAGAGGTTGTCCCACAAAGGATCAGCTGACGACCTGTACGACTCCATTAGACAGAGCTCCCGGGGACCCATGACGGGGCGAAAGGGCAACAAGCTGGAGATGAATGGATACCTCTACATCAAGAAAAACAGTCAGCTTCTTTTGATCTCTTACATTTACTCTGAAATTGTTTTATATTTTTTGAATTAAGAGGATGAAATGGCATGGTTTTTTTTTCTTTTTTAGGTCAAACAAAAAAGTTTAAAAACATGTTTTTTGTGTTGCTTGGAGATGATCAACAGCTTTGTTATTTAGAAAACGAAAAGGTATGATGTAAATCGTCACATGTTTGGAAGGTTTAAGTAGTTGACTTTCACAGAGTATACGCAGTTTAATAGCTATAATTGTATCCTTTTATGTACATGAATGCAGATACTTAGTTTGTAAATTTATGTCCCAGATGTCTTTAATTTATAATTGTCTGACTTAGAAACATCTTCAAGGTTAAGCCCTCTTTTTAGACTGTATTTGTTTTACTGATGCCTTGTACGATGATTTATAATTGTAGAGATCTCGTCCCAAGGGTTTGATAGATCTTAGCTACAGTTCACTGTATCCTGTTCATGACAGCTTTTTTGGAAGGTAAGTGTATAAGAAAAAGTTTAAGAATCTGTATTATTGTTAGATTTATTCCCAATTGATCATTTTCTAAATTTAGATTTTGATTGGAATTTTTTTCATTTCAGGCCCAATTGTTTCCAGTTAATAACAAATTCATTTAATCATTCCCAAATTTACTATTTGTGTGCTGATAATGTGGATTTAGCACAGGTATGAATAATTGAAAAATTTGGAGAATTAAATCTTAATTTTTATGGGGAAACTTCTTTCTGTCATTAATTAGTATGTACAAAGTTCAGTATAAGCTTATGAACACTATAATTTTTTTTATTTTTTCATTGAAATGTAATAAACATTGTTTATTTCTTCATCTATTTTTATAAAACTTATATGACATGATTTCATACTGAAATTTTAGAAATGGATACAAAGACTCCGCCCGTACTGTGTAAATACAGCTCCGAGTTCCCAACAACGATCCTCAGCTCTGAAAGAGTTACGGTCCCTGACGGTGGAGGTGGTCGATGCTCAGAAACTGTCCACTAAACTTCTGCCACATCCTTACTGTATTGTTAATCTGAAGAACCCTAGTCTTAACCCCATCAAAGTGTGTCGAACACAGGTGGAGGAGGTCCTCAATCCAGTATGGGAAGAAAAATTTATCCTAGAGTGAGGAAATTTATTTTTTGATTACATGTACTTACATGATTAAGATAGTTTTTTTTTGTGCATTTGTTAACTAATTTTCAGTTCATAATAATTTTCAAGCCTGTCTTTACAGTCAACGTTTTTTGAAATTTATTGAAGAAATCATTAACATAATAATTTTTCTTTAAACTACAGTGATGTACCCTCCGATATAGAATCAATCAGCATTAGTGTTCACAATCATAGTAAAAGATTTATTGACAAAGAAATTGGAAAACCAGTTGGTAAGTCTTTACACCCTGAGCCTGAAAGGGACATGTCTGAAAATCTTTCATTCTGTCGTAAACTTTTTAGCTTCCTAATAACTTATGATCCAAAGAATTCTATACTGAGTTAATATTTGGCAGTACACACAATAAATGAAGAATATATGTTTCATTTTTATTTGATAATATTTTCCCTTTTCAGCTCAAATTTCTGTACAGTTAGAAGACATAAAGAGTCTGGATCTATTTGCAAAATGGTTTCCTCTAGTCCCTGCAAATCCTGCCTCTCGAGGAGAGATGGGGTCGTTACGAATACGAGCCCGATATTTACATGAAGTTATAATGCCAGAAGATAAATATTCTACACTTAAAGAGGTATGTGATCTTCAGCTAATTAGATCGGTGGTCCTATCATAAAAGCCTTCCAAAACAATTCAACAGTACCCTGTATATCTTTATTGACAAGTGGTTAATTTTTTTTTACATTGATATATTTTTCATCAATATGTAAATGTTTTATTTTCAGTTAATATTAAATGGAGATTTGATTAATTTACTTGAACTGTTCAACATCTGTGGTAATGACAGAATTCCCTTGGCCAAAGCTCTTCTTCAAATTTTCCGACATGAGAAACAAGAAAAAGTAATACTTAAAACCATGAATGACCTTGAAATAGCCCGTGAAGGTAACTCTTTCTGTAACATTATCAAGGATATTTGTAAAGAAAATTGATAATTCTCTTAACCATAATTCTAAGAAACGGACTTACCATTTTTAGGCACATACCATCACCCGGGTATAATAAATGCATCCTGAGACTTTTTGATGTGGATAAGTTTGTTAATTATGAGAAATAATAGTTATGAAAAGCTAAAAAGTGTACACTATCTCTTAAAAATCAGGGAGAGGCCATTCTGATGGTTTGTCGACTTTGTGTTGTAATTTTATTCAAGAAAAAAAATCAGTTTTTACTTTACATTGTATGTGGATGAGGTCATTTTTTTGAGTGGTGAATTTCAAGGGAAATGGGAGATGATATTGAGAACATCATATTATACAGAATGCTTAATTTCCTTCAGACAATATGTCTACCCTGTTCCGAGCCACTTCACTGGCCACCACTTTGATGGACCAATACATGAAGATGACAGCCTCCCAGTTTGTAGCCACAGCATTGAAAGACCCCATCATCCATATCACAGAGAGCAAGCAGTCTTGTGAGGTATGTTATTTTTATGACAATAATCTAAAGTATGTCACTGTAAAAGTTCACAATCTTTGTCATCAAAGAGGGCAAGCAGTCTTTGAGGTACATGTATGTCACTGTTTTATCAATAACCTGTTACTGATATGACAATAATCTGACAAAGAAATTGAGCAATACATGTATATTTGTAGTTGAATCCTACAATGTTGGAGAGTGGAGGTGATATTGGAACCAACAGGGAACATTTCCTACATTTCCTGGAGGAGGTGACAGAATCCATATTTAGATCCACGAACAGTTGTCCAAAGTAGGCCCTGTTATCAAGAATGCTTTAAACACTTGTGTCTGATATAAAAAAAAAACATGTTAAGACAGTGATTTACTCAATATTCTGATATGAATAACAATTACTGTTTTCAGAGTCCTGCGGTACATATGTGGCTGTTTACAGCGGAGTGTGTCGGCCAAATGGCCATCAGATGAGAGTGTCCGAACGAGAGTTGTAAGGTCAGTCATTGTTTAAATCCCTGTAAATCCCCATACATGTTATGTTTGACAGTTAGGGCAAAGTGTTTTTCATGTACATTTACTGTGTATGAATTTCTATTGATAAATATTTATTTTTATTACTTTACAGTGGCTTCATTTTTCTGAGGCTATTATGTCCAGCAATCCTAAACCCCAAATCTTTCAATTTGATAACAGGTACTCTAATTATTTTCTTTTTTGCTTTGAAATCATTGTCTGTATCATTTCTTTATTTTTGATAATTAATTAATTCTTAATCTTGTAAGTTTCCCTCTTTACAGAGACCCCATCAGAAGTGGCCTGTAGAACATTAAAACTGATCGCAAAAGCATTGCAGAATCTGGCAAACCTGGTGGAATTTGGAATCAAGGTTAGTCACTCTTTGTTATACATGTATATTGACAAGTTGGTATTTTCTGAGCATTTCTCTGTGGGATATTGCAGAGTTCAAATATTAAATTAAAAGTTGTCTTTCTTTCAACAGGAGGCTTTCATGGAAGTGATAAATCCATTTATCAAGAAAAATAAGCCTAGGATGATCAAATTTTTAGAAGCGTTGTCTGTAAGTATATTTGTACTAAACAATTTGGATAAATGGTAAATTAACAATAAGTAGTAACAAACACATGCTTATAGTGATTCAATGCTTACAGCAGTCATTTTTTATTCCCCATGGTTTTAGGGTAAATTATATTGTGAACAAATGGAAAAAAGCCATTACATTTTAGTGAAGCAAAATTCATACATTATATTTTAGTCTGGCAATAACCCAGCTTAACTACTGCAGGCTATAACCATTAGCAATACACTGCAATTATCAGCATTTTCCCAAAGTGCTCTGTTTGAATTTCTCTAAATATATTTTATTTTTTAGAAGAAAAATCTTTTATCTAAAGATAGACAGAATACAAAATCTGTTAAATTTTTTAAATGCAAAATTCTGCAATCATTTCAGATGGTAATTTTTATGCTTAATTCAGACTTTTTCCAGGACACATTTAAATTAAAAAGAGAGAGAGTGACGCCTTCGTGTAAAATGGGGATATATAAAGTTATGACATTTTGATTTAAACTACAGCAGGTTGATGAAAGTGAAACATCATCAGAAAATTCCTTGCCAGTTGACAGTGTAACTAGAGATTTGGCTACCATGCACACAATATGTGCCACCCACCAATTAGAACTCAGGAAACAAGCCGAGACCAAGGTCAGATTCCACTGATGGAAAGAAAAATACATTTCTTTTAATTCAATTATTAACTCATATGATATTGGGCAAAATAAAATAAAATCATCAAATGTTTCCATTCTGCTAAAAAAATTCTCCTACTTCTTTCAGCCCTCATTAAAGAAGTTAGTTGCAGTAACAGACATTTTAACAGACCACAAGAAGCGATACATGACATGATGAATGCTAACGGTGTTGAATTATTCCCTATTGTTTGGTCTCCATGAAAGTCACGACATGACAATGGAGGAATCCCAGTCCTGAGTGACCGACCTCGGGAACACTGACAAGTGAATCAAAGGATATCATCTTCAGTCCCACTATAGTGACAGGCCAACGGTCTACTGACTACTACCTTCCATGTTTCAAGCTGAGGCAATAGATCACAAACACTTTTTCCATGTTTGTACATTGTTAATCAGTCATTTGAAAAAACATTGTTGATTGGCTTGTTGCTTGTTAGTTAATTTCATAATGAGCTTATATGTAAACATTGTTCATGAAATTATTTCATTTTGAAAATGGCATTATAATGAAAGATTGTTCTAGTTGATTGCTTACAGAGTTTAGTTGTTGTACTGGAGAAGATAATTTATTTTTATTTGAAATACAGCTGTACGTCTGTGTGTGAGAGAAGAACGTACGATTATGTTTAGAGAAATCAAGCTTTCATTTTACCAAAGAATGTGGAGTTCCTTAATGAATTATGTTTTAATCTAGTCTCAAAGATTTTTTTTTAATTATGGTGTTAATTACAACATTGAAAATAAATTGTACTACTGACATAATTTATTGATGCTTTGAATTTAATTGGAAAAGACAAATAATTTATCAAGGGCAGTAAATATGACAATCAAGTTGGAAAAATAATGAATACCAGTACACACTCACAAGCAAAGTTGGTTTGGGGAGGGGAAGGGGGTATTGCTGGTATCAGCATGTCCATCTGTCTATCCCTAAATCCTTTTTTTTCAGCAAATACACATTATATAAAACTATTTTATGTGCACCTGGTATTTTTAGATTGATTTAAGTGAAATTTGAAAAGTTGTGACAGGAATGAGAAGATACGAACTCATACTTGGCACAAAAAATAACATATGGCCAAAAGAATATTTTAACCCAGTACCAAGATCATTTACATGAGGTCAAGGTCAAAGTTTGCAAAATAGTATCCTTATAGTCAAAACTGAAATGGAGAAATGTAAAACATTTCACTTCAGAGAAGAGTTACTTGTGATTTGGTAGGATATCTCTTTCCAGAACAATGAGGACAAGGGTTATGATCTCAGAATCTGTCATGATTCAAACAAAGGTCATGTAGACAGCATTCAGAAGTGTCAATAGAAATGTAAAGTTCAATAAGGTGTACTTGTACTTCACACACAGATTGATTTGATCACAAGTAATTCTTATCTGTGGTGGAATGCTTAAGGTCAAGTTCATATGGCTTTTGAAAGTTAATGTTCTCTGAGCTATGACATTTTAATGCTTTGAGTATTAGTCCTACTAGGAATGTTCTAAATATTAATAAAGTGCACTCTCAATATAAGATTTGAAAACACAACCTTTTACAAAACTTGGGATTTACTTTCATTTTAAATAAAACAGCAATATTTTGAGAGAGAAAAAAATGATGCTTCTAAGTCTTCAAGAGAAAATAAAGTTGCTATTTACCCTGATGAAGATTTTACTAGTATTTGCAGCATGACAAAAAAAAGGGTTACTAAAAATTCCACTATAAGAGGGGCCTTTTAAGGGATATGTGCAATAGATTTCTTTTCTTTTTTCAGTATGGTGTTCATAAATGCTTGTCCAAAAAACTCATATAATCATATTTTTTGCATCATCCTTTTGACCTATTTGATAGTTGAATAACTCAGATTTCCCTGGTGTGCACTTACTTTTTGGTGTAACCACATGATGAAATAAATAATGAAGATTTGATTCATTTGTTACTTTGAATTTTTTATGACTTAGATCCAAGGATGAAATAAATTAACAGCTACACCTGCAAATGAAATATGAAAATGTACATATAAACTAAAGTTTCTCTAGCTGTGGCTCTGGTTGATATATGAATCCAAGACTGCTACACACTAGAATTTGGTTTGTATATTTTAGCATTTGGTATTAGAGTATGGACGTTTACTGGTCCTTTCAAAGAGAGTCTGAGGTCAATATAGGTGTGCTCCCAGTGATGATCTGTGAAAGAAAATGGCAGAGGTTTTCTCTTTGCTCCTAAAATTTTAAGTGTTTTACATGCTTTCTTTTGTTTTTCACCAAGGTGCATCCATCTCTTGCATTGGTTGTAAAAATGGAAAAACTTTGCAGGATCAATTGTTGGAAAGAAATACTCAGCTGGAGCTAAGTAAGTTCCATTCACGTGTGTATCTGGGTAAGAGTATTCTTCCTTGAAATCTCTGTACACCAATGTTACAAAATGAGGTCCAGTGCTATCCAAGACATTCCACATATGATGAAAAGATGGCAGCCTGTCCATCAATTTCTTCATGAAAGGATGTTTTGGTCTACAACCAATTATTGCATTTATCACCAAATTCTCAAAGTTTCCATCTAGAAGAGGATGTTCATATGGTTCTTGTGATACAAAGCATGCATATTTCTTTGTGAAAGGTTCAACAGATTTTAAACTCTCTAAATCCATATCGGCATAAATCCCCCCAAATTCATACATTATTACATATCGCAATGCATCAGCTCTTCGTATCCCTTCTGTGTAACTATCAAAGGTGTTTAACAAATGTGGATGCCTTTCTTTAATGAGCTGTCTTGCACTTTTATCTGTCCACAAATAATATGTCCAGTCTGGATGGGTTTTTACCCATGTCTGAACCCATTTTGAAAATTTACATGGAATATCCTCATTTTTCCAAGTTTGGTGTATAATATGTGGAATCCTTTCATCACCATCTGTTGGAAAAGCCTCTGGATCCCTTATACCTAAAGGCACAAAGTCGGACTCCACTGGAATGTCAATGTCATGAAATGCTCCGTTTTCTTTTATTTGCTCAAACTTGATGAGATAATGTAGAGCAATTAAGAATATACTGCCATGACAGAGGGTTTTTAATGTCTGGGGTCTGGTAAGTGCCAAAATAAATTTTCTGCGCTGTCTCATCCTGAAAGTTAGATTATTGAATAAATACAAGCCATTGTCATAATGGTATGGACATACATCTACTCAAGGAAAAAAGTACAAGACACACAAATATCAATTAAGACTGTTAGTAACAACAGGGACCTATATACTAGTATATAGGTCCCTGGTAACAAAAATGAACAGTTAAATAAAAATCTTGATAGAACTAACCTTTCAAACTCTAATCGCATTTGTTTGTTTAGATGCTGCAAAAACCTCATCTCTCATCTTCACAAATAAATACATCGGGTTCAAGCTTGTTCCTCTAATTACCCCAAAATTATTTTCTTTTCTTTTTTCACTTCCTTCAGTCTATATGTTTAAGTGTAAGACAATTTATTCTTCTAGATAAAAAGTATTTTGAAATATTGTTATATTCTTTAAGATGTATTCATACTATCAGTTCATAGCAATCATGATATAATCATTTTGCGGTTTTTAGGAAAGCCTGAATACAAAATTTACCTCCAGTTGTAGAACTCTTCAGCCGGCTTTCAACATGGTAAGAATGCAAACTCATTGTGATAGATACTTTGTTATGTTGCATATGTACGTTCTCTGTTAATATAATCGTATTGGAAAACCCTAGATTACTGAGATTTTTATTGTTTTTTGCTGTTAATTTTGATTGAACGGCTCAGTATCTTCACTTATATATTTGCCCCCCCCCCCTTTTATGAAAAGATACAACAGATACATCAAGATACAACAGACATGTGACAAAAATTATTGATAACATCATGTATAATTGTATTTTTAGTCTCGAAGATATGATTCACGAACAACTATATTTTCTCCAGAAGGTAATGATTATTGAATTTATACAATATGTATATAATTTCTTTTTTCACCTATATTACAGGGGCTTGCACCTGGCATGTAAAAACATTTCCACAAAGCTGCCAACCCTTACGATTTTGGCATAAGTCCTACACAATTACCATCTAAAATACGCCTTACGATTTCCCTCTATATTCTTCCGATTTCGGTGTTTTTCTCAATCAGAGTTTATAATACTGGAACTCTCATAGCTGTCCGTCTACAGTTAAAACTATTTTAATTAAATATTCATAATCCTTACAGCGCTTTTTTGTGTTGTTGTTTCGTTTTTAGAAGGCCGATCGTATTCCACTTGGATGGCTGGTGACTCGCAGAATGGAGCGAAGCGGAGTCAACCGAGGATTGCCGATTGATCGTATTCATGTCAATGTTTTAAAATAAACAAAATAGAAGCATGCCTCAAAATGCGCTGATTACATGTCAATTAATTTACAAATTATCTTCACCAGCTTGGGGCTTCAGCTGTCCCCAGACTCCGCCTTACAATTTGTCATTTTAGAATGTTGGCAGCTCTGTTTCCAAGAAAAAAAAAAACATATACGCTATACTAAATAAGGCTTGTTGTTTTACTATATGTTGTATGTTTTTTTAAAGAATTTTTATTACATGGAATGAACAAGTTCCTGACCTGTGTGTTCAATAATACAACAAAAGCTTGTTAGATAACTTAATAAATACACTTATTAACTAAAATGCCTTTTAATATTGTTTCATTTAAACATCTATGACATTTTCACAGCACATTGTTTTAATCTGCAGTTGAATTAATTGATTTTGTATTTTTGTCTTATCTTTTGTTACACGTATTAGCTTTTTTGTGAATTTACAGGGAGACTGTACCAGGTTGAGTATGCCATGGAGGCTATTGGACATGCTGGAACCTGTCTAGGTATCCTAGCTAATGACGGTGTATTACTGGCTGCTGAAAGACGCAACACAAACAAACTTCTGGACGAGGTGTCATACTCTGAAAAAATTTACAAGCTTTACAAGTAAGTAGACAGATAATATCTATTTATTAAAACCCAGAATGGTAATGATTAATTCAACATGTGTTTGTAATTTTTCTTGATTTTCTGTATTGGTTCATTTCACAAAGGTTTTAATATTGTGATCACTGAATTGTCAAATATTTGTATTTAGAAACAAAGAAAGATATGGTAATGATAACAACTAATAATAACTAACTATAACCTGTATTTGTAATTTACTTGGAGTTTCCGTATTGCTGGAAGATGTTGACAATATTCATGATTGCTTAATGTTTGCAGAAAATTTTAGATTGCAGATATTGAAATTAAACTTCTCCATATATTTTCCACTTTTACAATATATATATATTTGAAATATGGCATTGTTGCATCTAACTTGTTATACAAGTACTATTTTCTTTGTAGTGATATGGCATGTAGTGTTGCTGGGATCACATCAGATGCAAATGTGTTAACAAATGAACTCCGTCTTATTGCACAAAGGTATATTTTTCAATATTTAGCAAACAGATACCGTATAATTCCTATTAGCTGCTCTGGGTACTTGGAAATTTTTAAGAATAAGAGGGGGCAGTTATTTGGGTATTCTCATGTAATATTTAATGTCATATTTTAACTACATGTACACGAAATCTTTTGAATGAAAAAAAATTCAGAGAACCACAAAAGATTATCTAACTTTCTAAGGTTAAGGTAATCCACCCGCAGTGATTTTTCTACACTCAATTTAGGTCCGAATATCGGCCCTTTCCCCTCTCAAAAATTACCAATTTTTTACCAATTTTCAACTGCTTTTTTTCCCAAAATCAAAACATATTGTTTTGGTTATTTTGAATTTTTTATGTACGACTTATCTAAAATGGAACATACTTGTTTTTGGTCATTTGGATGCTTAAAATAATAGCGAAAAACAGCAGTTTATTTGTGTGTTTGCAAGACTTGGAAAACACATCAATCATATGGATGTCAAACTTGTGTGTCAATACATCGTAAGAAATTTTATGATATGCATGTGAATCGGTTAAACATAGCTTCATTTGTAAATTGCAAGTACTAGTAGTTCTACAACAAGCTTCCTTGATTTCACGAAAATTAAACTGTTTCTTCATCATGCAGATACTAGCATTGCAGAGAAACACAGCAATACATGCTTGTAAATCATGTCATGATTATTCCATCTCCAATGCGAGCAATAACGAGAAATCGAGAATGATTTTTTCTCAATTATGTCTACCATTAAGGCAAAAAATGGAATATAGGACAATCAAAGAACAAATATGAAAGAAAATTAAAAATGTAGAACTGTGTCCATTTTGTTGAAAATTTTGTAGCAAATAAATTTAATAAATGATATTACATTTACTTATATATTGTATTTTACTTGTCAATATGAAGGTTAATTACAATCTTACTGTTTTTCCCAATTTGACACAAATGTCGACAATTTTTCCCAATTGAAAAGGCCCAGGCCCCTATTAAAAATTGTAGAAAAATCACTGCACCCAAATTACATGTTATGATTTCTTATTCCACCGAAAATTACACAACCAGAACAAATTTTATAGGTAAATTTCACTTTAAGAAAAACATTATGATTCGGTTGTTCTAAAAACCCTTCACTTTCAGGAATACTATATGTACGTTGTATGAGATACTTGTACCTAATAACCAAGTTTCATTTTCACTTTCTTCAAATTATGGCAGACTTTCAGTACGATTCTAGGTGAATTTAATCACAGTACAGGGGGCCCTTATTTCCCGACAATTGACTAGGGGGGTGCTTTTAGTGGCAGGCAGTTAATAGGGATTATATAGTAATTGTCTTTTCCCTTGTATATTTGTGAATTGTTTCTCATTTTTCACCATTGTCTCTAAGCAGATATAATTGTAAACCTTTGTGATCATAAATGTTTTGATAACATGAATATTATGGCTAATTGATTCAACCTGTTCATCATCTTTTGAATATTTTAGGTACCACTTACAGTATCAGGAACCTATTCCATGTGAACAACTTGTTAGTTCATTATGTGATTTAAAACAAGCTTACACTCAGTTTGGAGGTAAGATCTTTCAAAACTGCTTAGCTAATATCTATAATAGGCATTTAACATTTTGACTTTCCTTTATACCAGAGCAAATATAATAGGTCTTTTGGTCACTTTTCAGTAGTCTTTTTTAGAGCTATAAGGTAGATTGTATAAGAAATATATACATATCAATGATTAAAAGAGAGCTTCAAACCAACTTTTTAAGAATGTATTTCAAAGTTATGCCTATATTGTATGCATTAAAAATTATATGTTTAAAAAAAGAATTTATCTTCCAATCTTATTTTTATTAGCATATTAGTAAACAAACATTTTATTCTGAGGACTTAGATTGAAAAATGAATTCACTACCGGTACTTTCGTGAAATTAAACCCATAGAATTATCAGCCTACACAATAAAGTATCGGTCACAAGACAAACATATATAACATGAAATTAAAACCAACACAATTAGTACATTTGTTAATTTTTTTAATTTTTGCAGTGTGAAATTAAAAATGATTTTGATACAATATGATGTCTTTAATTTTCTTTCCCAAATATTAACAGTGATAATGTTTCCTAGGTAAGCGACCCTTTGGAGTTTCCCTGTTGTACATGGGATGGGACAAACACTATGGGTTCCAGCTGTACCAGAGTGACCCCAGTGGAAACTATGGAGGATGGAAAGCAACATGTATTGGAAATAACAGTGCTGTAAGATTACAAAAAAATTATGAAATTTAAATTAATTCTATGGAGATACGAGTTTGATTAATTAGATTTAATTCTTCATGATATTTTTGATTTTTTAATAAGAATATGAATAGAAATAATGTATAATCAAGATATTAAGTTCATATTATAGTTTTATCAATTATATTTTTCCCAACAGAATGCCGTTTCCATGTTGAAACAGGAGTATAAAGAAGGAGAAATGTCATTGAAAGATGCCTTACTGTTAGCTATAAAAACCCTCAGTAAAACATTGGACATGACAAAGATTACAGCTGATAAAGGTATGGCAGTACTAGCTTACAGACACTAAACACAAACGAAATGTATAAAATGTACATGTAGGATTATAAGTATCTTCTTCATGCAAAGGCTAAAGTGAAATAATTTAATTTCATTAAAGAGAGAAGGAAGAGTTACTGTTCTTACGTTTAGATACATGAGAATTATTTTTAGCTCACCTCGACGAAGTCGAGATGAGCTTATGCTATACCCACGGCGTCGGCGTTAGCGTCGGCGTCCCAGGTTAAAGTTTTAGGAGCAAGTCCATTCCCAAGTAACTATAAGCCCTACCTGAACCAAACTTGCATGGATGATGCATCTAGGGATGTACACTACCAGACTTGCTTCGGATGCTGGATCTGACCTACATTTGCTAGATGAATGACCAGGTTAAAGTTTTTGAAGCAAGTTTAAGTTTTTGGCGCAGGTCCATTCCCAAGGAACTATAAGCCCTACCAGGACCAAATTTGCATGGATGATGCATCTAGGGATGTACACTTCCAGACTTGGTTCGGATGCTGGATCTGACATACATTTTCTAGATGAGTGACCAGGTTAAAGTTTTTGGAGCAGGTCCATTCCCAAGAAATTAAAAGCCCTACCCGAACCAAACTTGCATTGATGATGCATCTAGGGATGTACACTATCAGACTTGCTTCGGATGCTGGATCTGACCTACATTTTCCAGATGAGTGACCAGGTTAAAGTTTTTGGAGCAGGTCTTTTCCCAAGTAACTATAAGCCCTACCTGGACCAAACTTGCATGGATGTTGCATCTAGGAAAGGACACTACAAAACTTGCTTCGGATGCTGGATCTGACCTTCATTTTCCAGATGAGTGACCAGGTTAAATTTTTGGAGTAGGTCCATTCCACAGGAACTAAAAGCCCTATTTGGACCAAACTTGCATGGATGATGCATCTAGGGATGAACACTACCAGACTTGCTTCGGATGCTGGATCTGACCTACATTTTCATTCTCAAGTAACTATAAGCCCTACATGAACCAAACTTGCATGGATGATGTATCTAGGGATGGACAATACCAGACTTGCTTCGGATGCTGGATCTGACCTACATTTTCATGATGTATCTAGGGATAGACAATACCAGACTTGCTTCGGATGCTGGATCTGACCTACATTTTCATTCCCAAGTAACTATAAGCCCTAGCTAAACCAAACTTGCATGGATGATGTATCTAAGGATGGACACTGTCAGACTTGGTTTGGATGCTGGATCTGACCTATATTTTCCATACAAGAGACCAGGTAAAAGTTTTAGGAACAGATTAATCCCAATGAACTTGAAGTCCTTGATATCTGCAGTATTAACAGTTATGAATATTTGTTTACACGATACATGTTTTCACGCTTCACACATAGAAATGTGTATATGCCATGTAAGGGGTTAAACACAACTTGCAAGAATATTCTTGTTGGGATGAATACTTAATATTAAGAAAATATAATGTGAGATTTGCATTACTTTAACTGATAACATTCGTCGAGGTGAGCTTCGTAATCTTTGATTACCTATGTTTATAAACAGTTGAGATAGCTACACTGACGAGGGAGAACGGCAAGACAAAGATGACCATTCTAGGAGCCCCAGCTGTGGAGGAAATCATTAAGAAGCATGAAGAGATTGAAGCTAAGGCAGAAGCTGAGAAAAAGAAGGAAAAGTCTTAATTGTAGGTTATTATAATATAAAGGGATTTCTCTAAGGAAGAATCATAATACTAGTATGCACTTCTGAAAATTTAGTTTTAATTGTATTACACTCTTTACATGTATTTTTGCTGTTCAGTCAAAACACATAAAATTGCAAAATATTTTTATTTTCTCCATTCAAAACAATGAATTAATTAAAAGCACAAAATTAAAGCTACAGAAATTATATATATTGGTAATTGATTGTTTGTAGTTCATTCCTTTTGCAAAAAACGTTGTTTGTGTAAGTTTTTGAATTAAAATCAATGTACTTATTTTCTTTCAGGACATAGAGAATGGAAGAAATCTGTCCACCATCTCTTGTGTTATCACCTCACTCTAGTGAACAAGAACATTAGTGCTGTTGTACATACTGTAAATCATCATTTTATCTGATCTTTGTCATTAAATATATTATTATAATGACTTGACTTTAGCTTTAATGGAGGAGCAAAATAATTGTCTTCCACACATATAATGATGTCGGATTGTCAATTTCCTATAAATTTTATTGTATTTTTTCTCCCTTCAAGGCCTCAGCTCCATTACCCCCATGGGGTAGGGTGGGACCACAATATAGGGAATCAATGGTTTACATTGAAATATTTTTTTTTTAATTTAATGATTCTCGTGATCAAGAATCACTGGGCCAGAAAGCTTCCTGAAGGAGTCTAAATTCTAAGTTTTTCAAATCATTACCCCCAGGAGTAGGGATTGGCCAGAAGGGGGGAAATCTAATGAAGAACAGCAGGGTCAGAATACTAAGTAACTCGGGTGAGCATTGTGACCTATGGACGTCATTAAATTTATCCAGAGGAACGGCTGTATTATAGAGTGTAGAAAGGTCGTACATTCTGTAGATGTTTTTTTTAATTTGATGATTTAAATTTTCAGGATTTTTACATTTTTTTTGGGGGGGGGGGGGCACACTGAATTACAGCACCATTGCACCATTCGTCTGACAATCAACATTTACTTATAAACAGCAAAACCATTTCTAGTATGTGTCGTATTAATTCAAAAGCGCTCTTTGGAAGTTAAGATTTTAGTTTTTTATACGCCCGTCTTAAGACGGGACGTATTATGTTATAGGCTTCGTGTCCGTCCGTCCGTCTGTCCGTCTGTCTGTCTGTTAGCTTTTCCGTTCCGGCTCATAACTTAAATACTAATAGGCCTAGGATTATCAAACTTTGTCATCTGATGCATCTTTGGTAGAAGGTGTGTCGCGCACAAAAAGTAGGTCGCTCTGACCTTTAATTAAGAAGATATAGCCAAATATGGAAAAATCCTTTCCGGCCCATAACTTGAAAACTATAAGACTTGCAATCATCAAACTTGGCCAGTTTATGCATCTTAGGTAGAAGGTGTGTCGTGACGTATTTCAAGGTCACTGTGACCTTTGATTTAAATGAAATTTAAAAAAAAAAAAGTTTCTTTTTACCATTCATTTACACATCCCAAATAATGTAAGAGTATTGCACTGTCCTTATTAAAAAAGTGTTTAATCAAGAAAATACTTATTTTTTTAAGCATATACTTGACAGCAATCTATAACAAATATTATGTTTGTTAGAGAAATCCTACCTCTCCCATGAGTGTAATTATCAAGCACTGGTCAAGACTCAAGAAGAATTTTGATAACAGAAAATTGCATGTCAAATTAGAGAGAAATTAATGAGTTTTGAGTGTGAGGAGTTCGCTGATGGCTAGAGCATGGTGTTATCTATATCCCTTGAGTATTGGGCAAATGGGTGATCCTGTTGGATTAAAAATAGCTCTTGTTGACCATCACAGTTGGCTAGCCTAAGTTTTAATATGAATTTGATGAAAAGTAATTAAAACTAATTTGATATTGCATAGTAGACTAATCTTATATTATATAAAATTGTTAATTTATAAAAACTAATTTTATGGGATGGGATGGAATCAGCATGTCCATATGAATTTTATATTAAATCTCAACCAAAAAAAATCTTTGAGTATTTTATATGTTTTAAAAAAAAAATTATGGTGGATAGTGCAGACCCATTCATCTATTGGTATTAATGAGTAGACAAGCATCCAGTTAAAGATTAATTAATGAGTTCAGGCTAGCTGTCTCAATCACTCTGATCAAGCTGTATGCTGACCTTTGGGAATTAGACAGAAGAACTGTTGGTTAGTTTATAGAATATGTCATTTTATGGCCAGCCTTCTCTTTTCAAAATTAATTGGGCATTTGACAAGGTCTAACACATGCAACCAGCATAGAAATCCATCAATGATGTAATATTTCTTA
>PRKT01000083.1:1315164-1337568 GCA_003671525.1 Saccostrea glomerata | reverse complement strand
GGGGGGGGGGGGGCACACAGTCTGAAAATAAATTAATGCTTTGAAATCTGCACACTCTTTGGCATAGCTGCAGAACTGTAGCGTTATGGTTTTACATGTAGTCTTTGACATATGGTCATATGGTGTAGTCGTTGACTTCCAAATCTTCTTCATACCTATGAAAACCATATCCAAGTTAACCATATCAAACTTCTTTAGGGGGGATCTGCGTTTTCTTAGGGGTCCAAGGTCACTTTTTACTTGGTTAAGTATATAAATTTAATACCCCCCTCTGGATCCGCGCATGTCATGGCATTGCATCACGTGCTATCGCACCGTCATCGTTATTGTCACTGCAACATCTTGTTGATAGTGTACTTTTTAAAAATATTAAATGTGTATTGTTTCACAGTCGATTATCTAGGTTTATCGGTTGTAAACTTTAGTTAACGGACCATAAAATATAGTTAACAAGGTTAATCTATATTTTACATCTGTAAACCATAGTTAACGCGATAATCTATGTTTCAGAACCGTAAACTATACTTAATACTGAAAACAGTCATTTGCGATTGCAAAACATAGATTTTCTGATAAATACAGTTTAACGATTTGTAAACTATGGTTTACAACTCTTAACTATACTAGTAGTTAACGATCAGGATAAATATAGTTTCACGATTTGTGAAACTATGTTTAAGAACTCTTAACTATAGTTCACGATTGTGAATGATTATAGTTATCAACAAAATCTATAAACTATAGTTAGCAACCGTTAAATATATTTTTAAAGATAAAAACTATAGTTAACTAATTGTTAATCAAATTAGTTCACGGTTTGTAAACTATAGTTTACAGTCGATAAACCTAGTTTATCAACTGTGAAACTATGATTAGCTTATTTTTGTGAATTTGGCGTGCAATACAATGAAACACAATGAAAGTGTTAGTAACACAAAAGTAGAAACTAACATAAAAACTTTTTAATGCAGAGAAACAATGCTGTGGCGACCATGTCCCTATCAACATACGAGATACAATCAATTAAACCTATACCAAAGAAAGACTGGAGCAAGTACACCATTGACCCCAGCGACAGGGACGGAGGTTTATATTATAATATACGAGGGCTGTTCAATAAATAATGTCCTCGGTGCTCGAAAAGCAACAAAAATGCTTTTCAAGGATTTAGCCTTGATGATTTTATTTAAATATTTTCTTTTAATTGAAACACATGTCAACATTTTTATCCAATTTCCGATTGTTTTTAAAACGCATTTTTGAGTATGGCCCTTCGTATATTGGGATTATGGGAGATCCTATGGTTTCCTTGACATGTTTCTTATTTCTGAATGGTGTTTTTTTTTTCAAGTTTGGAAAATGAAACAAATGAGGGTTGAAATATCTGGCGAATATTGTTGGTTTGACAAAACATTATAACTTTCTGTTTATCCCCAAAACTACTTTAATCCTCATGGCCTGTGGGTTTGGACGCTGTCATGACGAAATTTAAAGTAGTGGATTCCTGATTCTGGTTCCATCCTCTCAGAAACCTGTCAATTTTTTTGCAAAAAATTGCTTTCTAGACTTCTCCAGATATTGAACTGCCTCCCCGAATAAGAATTTGAACAACAAGACTCATAATATTTAAGAAAATGATATATGAAACTATTTTGTGCTTTTGAAATCTGTTGCTTTTTTCAGACCTTGGCTGTTTATGTCAAGTGCATCTTATTGTCAATTTGTTTTTAGGGTTTAAAGGAATGAAATCAAGTTTCACAATCTGTTTGAAGTTCAAAAAAACGTGGATAACTTCAATTTTTGATTTTTAGAATAATTGTTTAGATATTCTTACACGCTGTTGTTTTCACTCATTTTTCAAAAAATAGGGTGACCATTGAGTATTAAGCTTTTTTACTGTCGAATGCTTCTTTAAAACGTTGTAATAAACTACCCCCCCAACTAAATGATGTCTTAAATTCAATCAAACATCATCAGTGATTATATGTTGAATTTTCGCAAACATTACATTGGTTGTTATAAGTATTTGTCGCCAAGGACGGTATCCATTTTTGATGCTCATTATATTATTTTTGTTCATTGAAATCCATCTGCTCATGTGTCTATCAAACAGAAATTAGTTGCTGTAAATTTCACATATCAGTATTTCAGGGAATATTTAATTGGGGTTCTTAACGGGTTTTACAGCAGCTTTCATGAAGCGTTTAATTTTGCTCTTGATTACTGATTCTGTACCATTCATTTTTAATGCAGTGCCTCTAATAGCCCTTGTTTTCCAGCTTCTCACAATGAAACTATGTGATGAAAAGTGGTCAAATAAACTGTAATCAATTCATTAAATATTCTTTCATGAGAGAAAGTCAATTATGCTTAATGTCATGTGATTTCTATATTGTACGCCACAGAGCTCAGGACATTATTTATTGAACATCCCTCGTAGATCATACAGTAGTTTTATTAGTTTATAATATACAGGGACTTAGCAGATCGTGAGTGCATGAAAAATAACAGATCTGGGAAGAATAAAGAAGCATACATTTTTTAAATCGGAAAATTCAAATTCGAAAAACATTTCGTGATGAGAGGGAAATGGGACTATTTGTCAATCACCCCCCTCTCTCTCTCTCTCTCTCTCTCTCTTACTCTCTTTCACTCTGGTCGAAAAAGAGATATTAAAAATTCCATATTGAATTAATGGAAAAAGATTTTTCTATGGTTGGAATAAGTGGAGGGGGGAGGGGGTCCAGCTGAGGTCTCCATCCTCCCTATACTAAGTGTCTGAAATAACTTATTTCAAATACGTAATTCTTGCAAGGGTGCTGAGCTTTTGAATGTAGATTCATTTGCTGTGTTTTATTTTCTCGGTGTTCATAAAACCCCTGTCACTCCGGATCTGCGTCCTCACGGTGATCGCACAGCGTCAACAAAAAATGCAAAACGCCGAGGTGATCTTGGTAGCGTCTCTTACAGCGCCGTGACAACGCGGCGAGATCTCCAATGAGCGCGGTAGGGTCGCGTGGGGTATCCTAGAACGCCAGGGGATGGCGATCACTTTGGGCATGCACAAAGTACGCGCCGTGTGATCGCGGTCTGATAAGATCGCAGGAGAAACGTAGTATATGAACGCCGTAGCAGCGCGGTGAGATCTCCGATAACGCAGTTGGAGCTAAGTACGAACGCCGTGAAGACGCACATGATCGCGGCATGAACGCAGTGCTAGTAGACTGCGCTTCCACGGAAACGTCGCGGAGTCACTGTGTTTCTATCGCGCTTTTACGGCGCTTGTAATGAGATTAATTGTCATGTTATTTTTTTGACTGCGATTACACAAAGACAGCACGGAGTTGTCACTGCGATCATTGCGCTCCCTTGACGTTTCTACAGCGTCCGTTGGCGATCACAATGCGCTTTCACGGCGTTGTAAAAGCGTTGTCAGCCAGCTCACAAAACAAGAGCAATGGTCTCACATTTGATCAGCAATGATTCATTCAAGAGCATTGAAGTAAAACTGGGATGAGAAATTCCACCAGAACTTATTCTGTTGTTTCAGTGGAGTTGCAGCTGAATTACTTAAATTTTGAAGCAATTTTTCAATGTGTTTATTATATTTTTTTACATTCAGAATGAAATCAAAGAAAATTTAACAACACATCTGAACAGATAAAATTGAAAAAAAAATAAGGATTTTAATAATAAAACTCTTAATATAATACGAAATTATTTAAATAGAAGATATTTAATTATTAAATAATATTTCTTCGCATGAATAGAAGCCTTTTCATCATGTAACTTGAATCTTTAAACAAAAATATTTTACACAACTTCTGAATGTATATTCATGGGTGAAGAACGCATTGAGAACGTATTTGTGAACACAGCTAGCGCAGTGAGAACGCCGTGAACACGAGGTGAAAACTCCTAACACGCCGTGAAAACTCCGTTGAGAGATCTCTATGGGAACGCAGTTGCACGCCGTGAGATCGCCGTATAGGAACGCAGTTGCACGCCGTGAGATCGCCGTAGAAACGCGTCGGTCGCCGTAGGAACGCCTTGCCATCTTCACATAGTGAACATTTTACAGAAATCTGTTTAATTTCCCTGCGATTCCACGGCGATTTGAAAAAAATTAACAACGCCGTAATGACTCCGTATTGTACTGGTTTACATACATGCTGACAGACATTTTTCATACTGATTGTTAGGCTTAGGCCATTCAGTATTTTCAAACTTAATTGTCGACTGATTTTTCCGATATTTATCGATCACGCCAAGGAGCACACGACGGGTGTGACCGGTTGGCAGCTAGGGAATGCTCACTCACTCATCCATGGCACCTGATCCTACCTCTGGTGTTTTAGAGGTCCGTGTTTGCTCTGATCTTGCTTTGTATTGTTCAAATGAACTTTTGAACATAAATACTGTTCATAATCCCCATATATTCCATGCATATGATTTGTTCATCGGCAAATGTATCATTAACAAGAAATTTCATAGCGATTTTGGTATGAAGGAACTGTTGAATGCATGTATTTTTTTTATTCCAAAAGGCGTTCATCTCAGACAATATCCACTCAAGAGCGTGCGACAGCCAGACAACGCCAAAGTGATCACGATCGGTCGGACTAGCTTCCTTATCACGGCGGACGAGGGGCGGACCACGGATTTTACCTCTGCGCATGACGGATTCGCTTGGTCCGATCACAGCTTGGCAGATGTTTTAACCAGACGTAAAAAAATTTACTGCGTGCTTTAATCTACTTTTGATTGTGCACTTGTTGTTCAGTAGACAAATTAAATGTTAAATACTGCACAATGTACATGTATGATACAAGTTAAAAGTTTTATTTTTACTGACTACTATTAAACTTTATATTACAAAACAAGCCCCTGAGAAAATTTTCAAGATTGTTCGAATGTCATGATTGAACAACATTGAAAATGTTGACAAGGACTTGAACTATAAAGCTAGAGAACTTTTTTCAGTCCTAGTTTTTTTTTTTATGATAAAGAATTGACAATAATTTCATTTCAGAGAATAAGTTTGATACCACAGTCATCAATAATGACACATTTATAGAGGCTCTTAAAATGGACAATAAAGCGGGTGAGTAGTTTCAATTTCATTTGAAGATTATTTTAAAACTGGACCAAGCACCGCTACCATTTATGTCTCTGTTTGTTGGAACTACGGAGGAGGGGGAGGGGGGCTCATAAATTTCGTGTGCCCAAATTGGTTTTTCTTAATACACGTATACCTCTCTCTATATATAATCTTATTTGTGTTTTATTGCATAATACAAATTGGCAAATTTGGGGGAGGGGGCAACGATAGATTTTTTTTATTTTTACTGAACTACGAAGTATATGCATGCAAATAGGCAGAATTATAAGGGGAGCCCCCTCTCCTCGTTCCTGCCGACCTTGTCTAAGAACTCATTCTGTACTTATAGGTAGACTAACATTGAGCACGATTGACGGTCTGAATCTATTTACGGGGAAAATGGATGAAGTCAATCACTTTGGTGGTCGAGGATTTTCCGTTTGGAAGGCTTCAGATTTGTCGCTAGTGTTTGACTCCGGTGATGAAATAGAGAAAGAGCTGGCTAACTCTATCAAAACTGTCTTCAATACAGACTGTATTAAAAACACAATAACCTACCAGAGTCCAGAAAATTTAAGAGACACACAGTCCGATAATTATGTAAGTTGTAAATTTATTAAATTTGATTCTCGGTGATTAGCTTTGATATTTGTGAGCAACAAACCCAGTTTTTTTTCTCTACGAATTAACTTGATATCAAGAAAATTAGGTAATCAACAAATACTTCATCATTTTACGTGGAAAAATGACTGACATTTTAAAACTCGTTTTAAAAAGTTCTTAGAATGTTACTTGAGGTTTAATAAAACATTTTTAGGGTTTTGAAAATATAACTATAAATATGCAACTTGTGACCTAAAATATATGAAATATAAAGATACGGAATAGTAAAAGTCCATAAATCCAATGTAAATTACGCTTCTAGAGTATGAAGCGGGATCAGATGCTACTGTCGACCGGTCCCATCCTCCATGTGCGCCTTTAGCCTTGTCATGATTTGGTAAACTTGTTGGGACAATATAATGACCTAGCAATCTGTTTTGAAAAACGCAAGTCAACATTCAATTCAGTGATAGATATATAGGCTATAAATCGACCATAGAATTTTGAAATATGGACGTTAAATGAGGCTGTTAATATCCCTGGTTCATCAACTTATTTGACAGTAGCTTGCCTCATTTAGAAAAATATGCTCTCGCATGTCGAATCAACAACAAGGAGAGATAAACTACATACGCAGGTGATAATGAAAAAATGATACAGAAATAAGAAAAAGCTGTCAACTGTAAAGTTGTAATGGATTTTAATTATAATCACACTACGGGTTTACACCACTTAAAATCTCCCCCTCCCCCCTTCATCAACTTATTTTGCTTCCTGGCCTCCAAATATTTACAAATAATGGACATTGTTTGTATTATTGTAATTTTCAGGGTCCAAAAGTAGGTTCCTTAGATTACATTAAGGACTATGGCCAAGAGTATATTGTAGTGGGCAGTGAAACAACAGGTACTATATTTGTCTACTCTGTGAATTCCACATCTGGTACACCCAAGCCTCAGTTTGAAACGGCTTATAGGACTGGGGACACCGATTACGTGTGGAGTGAGCTGTATGAGATGGGGACCGCAGGGGATGCTGGACTCTCAGCTGTAGGGTTAGTATTTACTGTAGCATTTTGTGAATGTATATACTGTAGAAGTTGATTTCAGTAATCATTATGTAGAAAAGGATAAAATACAAATTTACATGCCATAATGCATTTGTTATACCTACATTGCATACAAAAAGGAAGCATATGATGTGGTAAAAGGACAAAATAGGTTAAGACCTCTTTTTGGTCCCTGGTTTGGGGTGTCTTTCAGAATGATGCAACAGGTTATTAATTGAAAAACACTTTTCATTCCTGCCACAAAATGAGTTTTAATTTTAAGTTATGGGAAACACATAGGTCACAGGAAGATCAGAAACTATGCCAATTTCAGAATTTTTTCATTTTTAAGAAAATTTTCGATTTTATGGAACATTTTGCTTTGGAAAACATAGAGCACAAGCTTGCCCATCTTCCAAATGTATATTTTATGCTATAGTGTCAGATGCATCTTGTGTTTAAAAATCTCTGATAGGCTACCTTGTGCACCATGTTTCCTGAATTGAAAAGCATCTCGAATGAATCGAAATTCCACTGAAATGAGGAAATTCGGGAAAGTGTCTATCTTTGGCCTCAGTGTAAGCTTTGAATCAAAATTAGTGCTAGTTTTAAAACAAGCATCATTTTAAGTTTTTAACTACAATCACAAAAGGGCCAGATTTGGCTGTTATCATACCTTATCCTTTGCTCAAATAAAACTCACTTTGAAAAGAAGATATGTATTACTTTTAGATACATTGTAAGAGTTCAAATTAAAAGTTAAAGGTATACTTGGACACAGATTTGAAGTTAATATTTTCTGTATAATATCACGAATTATATATTTTAATAGCATTTTACACAAAAATTAATTAAAAATCTTATTTCATTTAAAAGTTATTAAAACTTCTTATTTTTTGGCGGGTTTGATTGACACATCCTTGCACTTTCACAAATTTTAACTTCATTCTTAATCCTTAGGAAAGGTGGCAATCTGTTGGGATTTAATGAGAAATATTAAAACTTTAATCCAGAAAAATTATTTTATTCAGAGTAGAAATGTTAAAAAGCAAAACTCCTTCACAAGTACAATCGTCATTCCCAGTTAAGTAATGTGTACAGAGTTTAGCAAATCGATCACACTCGTGTTATGTACACAATTTTGTGAACAGGGCATGAGCTCTGTTATTGTTGATGTTTACGATTCACTGGGTGCGTTCAATCGTCAAAGTCTGCTAACCACAACTGTATGGACTGACAATATATTGTGTGTTTGTTTTGCTTTCGAACATGTCTACCCTGTATTTTATGGACTAAAGTATTAATGTTTTTCATTTATACACAACAAGATTGCCACTTTTCCTAAGTATTAAGAATAAAATTAAAATTTGTGAAAGTGCATGGATGTGTCAATCTTATAGTCATGTCAGCCTACAGACCCCCAGGCAGCACCATGGAATATGCCTTAGACTTATTTAATGCTGTGAAGGAGATTTGTCTTCGCTACCCAAAGAGTTTCATTATCTTAGGTGGGGATTTAAACACTCCAGACATTTCTTGGTCTACAAATTCAATTACTTGTCATCAGTGTATTAAGTCTATAAATGAACACATACTCAATCTAGAAAACGAACTTGGTCTTAATCAAATCGTAGACTTCCCAACATGGAAAGAGAACACACTTGAACTTTTCTTCTCAAATAGACCGTCCTTCATCAATAGATGTGAACCGATCCCAGGAATTAGTGATCATGAAGCTATTTTTGTGTCTTTGAACATCTCTATAAGCCGCATTAAACCCCCCAGATGCCGTATACTCTTATGGAAAAAAGCAGACATAGAAAGTATTAAAAACAGTGCTGCCACCTATGCAGGGGAATTTTGTCATGACTTCTCAACCTCATCTGACATCAACCAAATGTGGTCCAGTTTCAGCACATGGTGTTTGGATACCATGACAAGCTTGTGCCATCTCGCATGTCCTCCCAGCGGATAACACAGCCATGGGCGAACAGGGAGGTACGCAGGTTGTCTCGTGCTAAGAGAAAATGGTTTAAGAAGGCACGTATAACCGGTTGTCAGTCTGATCGGAACCACTACACAAGCCTAATACATGACCAACAACGCTTATGCAGACAAGATTATAATAACCATATAAGTGATATGCTCTCTGATGACACTGGTGGAAAGAAAAAATTCTGGTTGTTCATCAAAAGTCGTCGTACCGACAGGTGTGGAGTCTCCCCCCTTAAGAAGGATGGGCTCACTTACAATGACAGTGCCACAAAGGCTGATGTTCTAAACAGGCAATTCGCATCCGTCTTCTCTCAAGAAGCACCAGGAGACCTGCCCCCACTTGGGCCAAGCACTATCCCTGATGTGCCAAAGATCACCGTATCAGTCAGTAATGAGCTGTTGAAGGATGTCAATCCTAGTAAGGCAACTGGTCCTGACAACATTCCAGGGAAACTCCTCTGCGAGGCTGCCACTGAACTTGCACCAGCCATGACTCTACTATTCAAGGCATCAGTTGATCAGGGACGGATAACAGATGACTGGAAAAGCGCCAAGATAGCCCTAGTCTTCAAGAAAGGAGACCGCTGCCAGCCTTCAAATTACCGTCCAATCTCCCTCAATTCAATTTGCTGCAAGATTGCCGAACATATTATACATAGCTCTATCATTACACACCTGGATGACAATAATGTATTATCAGATTCACAGCATGGTTTTCGAAAATGACGTTCCACCCAAACACAACTCATCCTGATCATAAATGACCTTGCTTCTGACCTCAACATGGGGGAGCAAACCGATGCCATCCTCCTGGATTTCTCCAAGGTGTTTGATAAAGTCCCACACAAGCGCCTCCTCCAGAAACTACACCATGCTGGAGTACGAGGTAAATTGTTGAACTGGATTCAGGACTTCCTGTCGGATCGCTCACAGGAAGTGGTACTAGACGGCTCCTCTTCCAGTAATTTTTACTGGATACAGGCTGGCATCCTTGGATCATATGTCCGCCCTACTCTAGAGTACACATCTACAGTCTGGGATCCCCACACTGCTCGTAACATCAATGCGGTTGAGATGGTACAAAGACGTGCTGCTAGATTTGTGACTGGAATATACCATCGCACAAGTAGCGTATCAACGATGCTGAACGCTCTTTCATTGGACACCCTGAAACTCCGCAGAACAAGAGCAAAGGTCACCATGCTCTACAGGATTCATCACTGTCTTGTTGACATCCCACCGGCAGAGTACCTGATACCCACTGGCAGTCGCACACGAGGCCATACAACAAAGTTCCTCATCCCACATGCCACATTATAACCCTATCAGTACTTCTTCTTCCCAAGCAGCATCAGGCTTTGGAACACGCTCCCAGCTGCAGTGTCCCAGGTAAACTCGCTTGAAGTCTTCAAGCAGAGCCTGGCAACCGTACAGTTCCTGTAAATACCTTGTTTTTAATTGTAAATACAGCGCCCTGTGTGTCACGATTGCGCCTTTTAAACCAAAGTGCAATTATACTCGAATCTCGAGGAATGCACTTAAAGCAGAAGAAGAAGAAGAACCCGCCAAAAAATTTGAAGTTTCAATAACTTTTAAATGAAATAAGATTTTTAATAAAATTTTATGTGAAATGCTATTAAAATATATAAGTCATAATATTATAGAGAAAATATTAACTTCAAATCTGTGTCCAAGTACCTTTAAGATCAAAGTATAAACTTAAATGAAATTTCAAATTTGTAAAGAAAGTTAACAAATAAAAGTAAAACTTTTGCACTTTTAGAGAGATCACATGTACATGTACTTCCACTTCATTCTGTAATAATTATTGAACAGGGGCTTAATCTTAACAAAACTGCTGGTGATACTAGTATCTATAATCATTTTTTGCATTAATTAGTTGAATTTTTTTTTCTCCATTTTTGCAGATTTATCGGCCGAGATGACAATCCTCTAAACAGAACCTTGATATATGCCATTGGAGAGTACTCAGGATCGGTGACCTTATTTCAGATAGAAAACTTGTAGCAATGTAAACAATAAATGATACCGATACTCAGCAATTATACTGTTCCACTGTAAATATGATAAACAGTTCATTTTCATTAATGTTCACAACTTAATTGTCATGATTGCTTGAAACAATGTGAGCTAAAATAAAGACTAATTTTTGCTCTTGTTTTTCTTCAACTGTCATCCCCAATTTCTCCGGTATCTGTGTCCATGTATTTCTCACGAACGTCTTTGATTTTCTCGTATTCAAACTCTGCCTGAACAGCACAGGACATCATGGATTGAATGTCTCTCTCTTCTAGATCCCCAAACACATAACCATTGGCTTTGTCCACCTGTCTCATCACTCGTAGCATTGATTCTTTGTCCTGTTAAAAATAAAATGGGAGAATCTTTAAAAAATTGTCTGCGTGCCCTCTCCAAATTGAGTGGTTAAAATTCACCCCACTCCAACTTTTTCCCTATAGGAAATGAATATTATAGAGTATTCCCATCCCATCAAATCTACTTAATCATTCTTATTTTTGACAATTTTGTTCTTTTTGGGAGCAAATTGATTTTATAAACATAAAAACATGAAAAAATTGAGAGAGGGATGTTAAACAACAAACAAACAAACATGTATCCTGTTGTTGATCTTTACCTCTACATTGAGTGGAACAAATGAGACCAAACTGTAGTCTTGTACGAGATCTATCAAAGCTGAATTTAACTTCTTATACTTCTGCAGTGATTTGTCTGCCTACAAAACAATGTCAAGTGTTAACATATAATAGAAGTGTTCTTGAAAATTATAGTCTTTATAAAGAATATTATAATTAGATGTAAACTTTATTAATTTTTCAAAAAAGTAAACAAAATTGTGCTATATTGTATCAATTACTTTAAATTCATCCAACAGATAACCAAGTTCCAACACATCTGTATAAAAATCCAGGTTAAATGAGAGCTTTCCAAAATTCTCTATCAAATCACATTTTGACAGAACATTAACATGTGGAAGTTCTAGCTGTAGCATTGTGGACAGAGAAGTTAATAACACTGAGATGAACTTTGATGGATCACTGCAATAATGGGAATCAACAAGATGTACAGCCACAAGGCGATAGTCCCACTTCTGCAACTGAGCTAGTATATTGCGAACACATTTATAATGAGTGTATAATTCAACTTGTCCTGGGAAATCAAACAGCAAGTACTTGTTTTTAAGTTTTGCTAGCTCATTCTGAAGCCAGTCAATGTTTTGCTCCAAGTATTCCATGCAATAGATAAGTCCACCATTAGGCCCAAGTTTTAAGGAGTCCATGACATCAGAAAGGGTTATTAAAGCCGATATATCAACATCACATTTGTAGGGAAGATGGTCATTAGCAGGATCTAGATTGATGACTGCCACCTCTCTTCCAAGCGCTGGTAAAAACTCGGACATACCATGACAATAGGTGGTTTTCCCCGTTCCTGGGGGCCCAATGACTATTTGTCCAAACATTGTGTTACGCCTCTTAACACACAAGTATGTTTTATGCCTATATCATTCCTGGTTTACACAAGACCTAGTCAAGTTGCCAAATCATGTGAATGCTTTCCACGAAAGTGAAAGTACATTGTAATATGCGAAACGTAAACGATAACTTTATTTCCGGAAGAAAAAAACGACAACCCTCCCACAGATGTATAACAGTATAAGGCTTTATAATAAGGATACCATTAGGTCCAAGTATGAATATCTCTAGTAAAGAATTTTTAAAGTTTATATATAACTTTCAGTTTAGAATGTGTTTTGATTTCCCACTTTAAAAAATTGTAAATATGAAAATGAAAGTAACGACACGTGTTACTGTTAGGCAGCGGGAGCTGAGATGGAGTCGCCAATGACACTAACGGTTGTTTCATGTCAAGAGCTCGAAGTTTCTGAGATTGTCAAAAGTTGGTTGTTTTCAAAAAACTGTCAGGGCAATCATAAAGATAAACTTAAATGTATTTACAGTGCAAGTAAATTGACTGAAAAGTATAAATCCTCAATTTGTTTTGAAACCCTGGGACCTGTTGTGCATATCACTGTGAGTAATATCAGTGATGTACTTGGATTTCTGTTAATATTCTTTGTAGCAAACTATCTATGCAAAATGATAACGATATTAATTTTTAATAAAAAAAATAATTAACATCATTTAAGTTAATATAGTTAATTTTTTATTGAATTAGTTAACTAATGTATACACAACCAATCCAACCAGACATTTCAGAGATCATGTTTATAATTAATTTGACCATCTTAATTTATTTACAGAGAGAAGCGCTCTCAGATGAGGATTCTTTTGTGCGTTATTCAGCAGCAATAGCTTTGGGAGACATCATAAATCACTTTGATAATACAGATTTCACACAAGTGATCAATGACTTGATCTCAACAATGTCAACAATGCAGTGTAGATGGAGAGTGAGCATTCTTGACTTACTGTGGCATCATCTCTCTAAGTCTGAGAGTAAAGAGAACTGTCTTGTAGCTGTGACAGTGCTAGGGCAGCGATGGACATACCTGTGTGAACTGTGTCTTTTTGACAGTCTTGTTGTAAAGCATGAATGTTCTTCTTTCCTCATCAAACAAACCTCTGAAAAGATTGTCATGCACTGTGAATTTCTTCGCTTATGGAAAAGAATGATAAAAATGTGTGTTAACAGCAATCAAGAACAAATCATGGACTTTTTTAAACCAATTTTTAAGTTGATATCAGTGGTCAGACCCAAGGTTCTAGAAAATAGATTGACATTTCGGGCTGTGTTGAAATTAATTTATGTTGTTGTAAAAAATAATGCCAAGATTTCTGAATTTGGGGGTGCCTCAAAAGACATAAGCGTTCAGCTTGCAAAAACTTTAGTGGATTGCTTTAGTTCTGAATGGTTCGAAGACATTCCATGTGATTTTAAATATGGATTTGGAGGAGAATTAACAATAAATTCAAACAAGCAACAAAGCTTCCTAATTTGTAGAATAGTTGGAAACATCTGTGTTAAGCTGGTGTCATTTGTACTAGGACTAGGTGAGTTCATTTTTTCTGAAAGGCGCATGAAAAATTATTTATCATTGTATATCAATTAACTTAAGATCCATGTAAAAATATATTTTGAATTTATTGTACTGTGTTTTCTATATTACAGATATAGATTCTGGTAGCAGTAATTTAGCATCAACTCTCAGAGTCTTAATTTCTCTAGATACCTGGATGGGTAGAACTTCACCACAAAATCATTTTCTCTGGGTTCCAGCTGTTTATTCAGAACAAGATGATGCATGGATCAATATTTTACTGACATTGTTGGAAATACGTAACTACAGTTGAGGAGTGATGATGCGGCATCTAATCTTCACAAGGGTTCTCAACTCAAATATTTTGTTACCAGTTACTCACCTGTTTTTCTGGTGAAGTACTCAAGTATTGGTTATTATTCAAGAAAAGGATCAAATTTTAAATTAACTGGTCTTCACTATTGTACAGTCAAACTTGTCTAAACTGGATGTTGTGTAATTCAAAATCTTGTCTAATATGGCATAAGCTTTAAGTCCCTTCCAATAAATTCAATTGTTTTAATGAAATGTTGTATGTAAATTATTTTCTACATTGCATAATTGTATAAATTTGTAAACATAAGTAAATTAAACCTGGAATGAAAGAAAAAGATGAAATCCCAATACGTTTAGCATACTGTAGATGTACTTTTTTCCACAGGGTCATAATTCTGCGGAATCTCAATTTCCGATTAATCTGCGGGTTGAAAATTACTCTGATTTCTCAGACTGTCACTATATGCCTTGCATTTATATTAAGTACGCTTGGACTAATTTCCGCGGAAAATTTGTGACCGCATACATAGCGTAAATTAATACCATGCGGGAAAAAAGTACTTCTACAGTATGTGATTTCATGATGAAACATAATATTTTTGTGTTTGAAGATTAGAAGATGAGGGAGCCTGCACTGTGATTCAGGATGCATTAGATATGATCCAACCCCACAAGCATTTTTTACTGTTTTTGAACGCCACTGGATTTGATGACGCCCTGATTATGGACCTCCTGATATCACCAGAGACCTGTTTCCTTTCTTACTTTACTAAGTACCTAAGGCTGGTCTCTGCTGAATGGACTGAATTTGTTAGCACACACTCAGAGTACACTGTAAGTACTTCATTGAACAGATTCCCCAATATGGAAAAGGTGCACTTAGAGGGAGAATTATCTGACGGAGATGAAGACAGATTATCTCTTCACGAAGAATTTGAGACTGTAAAAAATTCTGGCCCTAACCCTAAAATATCTGATGGACTCGCATTACTTCATCAGTATAGTGATGATGATGAGGAGGAAACTGCTGATGAAGATGAGGAGGATACCAGTATGTGTAAAACATCTATCCACAGTGGAATTGATCATACTCTAGATTCTCAATTTGATGTTTTCCTCACACAAAGCAACAAGTGTTTGGAAGAAACAATGTCAGTGTTAATCAGAGTTAGACTAAAAATAGAAAAATACCAGGATTCCAGTATTTTACCTTATGATCCTACAGTTTTAATTCATTTGATAGAAAAAGTGGAAGAATTATATGAACAGTAAATGTTGTTATCAAGGAGAAATACAAAAGAAGATACAATGTATGTAATTTTATGGAGATTGTTTATGCATATCACTGTTTTACTTTGATAGAAGTCTGTGCTGATTTTCTTGAAAACTGGAAAACAAATTAAAAAGGAGTTTTTAAATTTTATTTCTGAATCTTAATTCTATATGACTGGACCTCTTTTCTTTTTTTTGTTGACTTTCTCTCAAAAAACTTCTGGGCCAGTATCAATTAAACATGCCACGAAGCATAGCAAAGTTCAGGATATTGAATTTCTTCTTGAAATTAGTTCATTGGTTCCAGAGAAGAAGCTAAGAATGTTCAAATTTTAATCAACAATGGATGGCAAATGAAAAAGATAGCAATCCTGAACTGTGCAACACAGATGACAGTTGATGCGACACCACTCCACTGAAGGTTTAATTTTTATTTCCCATTTCAGCTGGTCAGACAGAGACAATGCAGATAAGTAAAGTGTCTTGTCAAAGTATCCATAGGGGGATTTAACCAGAAACCATTGGTTAATGACAAAATACTTATGACTACTGATCCATGTGCCCTATTATCTCTGGATAAGGATTGTTTAAAATATGCCTGTCAAATTCATACTCTCTATCTGGAAGTTCATACACATCTTCATCCATCATGAAGGGATTTTAGACTGACATGAGAAATAGTTTTAGCCCATGGACATCTTATGTTTGCCTAATTGTTTGAATATCTTCCCATAAAACTTGGACACGTGCATCAAAGTTTCCACTGTGATTTGGATTTTGGGTATTGTGAAGAATTCATTTGTACAAAAATTTTCCAATTCCCTTTCTACATGCAGGTAACATCACTGCTAGCCAAGGACGCATGACAATCTTCTCCTCTCTTTTCACAAAAGAAGAGAAGGGATCATCACCCTTGGCTAGCAGAGATGTTCACATAAGGGATTGTACAAATTTATCTTAAATTTGAAACTTTGTCCTTTTCTTAAAATATCCTGTACTAATTCTGTACAACAAAAGCATTCTTCAAAATTCATGGTCTACAAAGACTTGACATGGAAGTATTAACATCACAGTGAGCTAGCTTGTACATCACTTCTTCTCAAGATTAAATAAATTTACTGGTATAGTTGAACAGCAGCTATTTCAAGTTCAGGACATAAAGATAATGTTCCACAATGCATTTTAACAACACATAATCATTTGGAATTAAATTGGGGAAAAACAATCTGTACGTTTGTCATATACCAAGAAATAAAATGACCCTTCAATTACATTGTGCAGATGAATCAAAGCTGAATAAAAATTGTGAACAGAGCATTGAGAATCTTTATTAGTTCTTTTATTCACAACATGTATATAGCTGACACTTAGAATATTAGAGATAGATATACACTGTACATCTCTGTTTACAGATTTATCATCTGACTTAGTTAACTTGAGTTCTACATCTTGGTGTCGACACCTCAAAGGCACCACTCACTCAAAGTAATGAATATATCACAGACATCCAGGATCAACTGTTCTTGTCATGCTCAGACAGATTACATTTCATAAAACAAACAATATCAAACTTAGACATTTGTTGATTCAAAAGCACTTAAAACACAAGTCTATATACAGATGAAACTATAGAGGTTGGAATATTCTGTCTCAGCGTTTAGTCCTTTTGCACATACCAATTCACAGTACATATACCACTTTCATCTCTTTGAAAAAAATATTAACTTACAACAACTGTACAAGTTCCACAAAAATTAATAAGCAAGTAATTATAACTGCAATTATTAAAGGTACATGACTCATGAGGAAAGTAGAATTAAACAAATGAATGGAATGCTTGATTTTTAAGATACGTGTACAGACAAAAAATTGTTGCATGACTTATTGCATATATGTACATTTGTATATGGCACTAAGAAAAAATGTGTGTTTCCAAAAATTAACAGCTAAAATCTAATTAAGTTACCTGTAACATATACATCTGTATAAATTGTATGTATTAAATATTCGCTGGAAGAAATGCTTCTTCAAGTTAAAAAAATTATTTTCTTTCAATATCTAAACAAAATATGCATGTATTGGAGATTCGTCATGTAGGAACATAGAATAACTAATGAGTGACATATGTTCAAACATGTACAAATGACATAAACATTTCAGAAGAAAAAAATGACAAACATTTTAACAGAAAAAAATTTCACAAGAGACAAATAACTTAAAGCACTCACACAAACATCAACATTACATAGTCATATTCTCAAAAATCCTTTTTAAAATCTTAAGAAAACTAATTAATCGAGGATTCAAGCAATTCTAGAATAAATATAAATACACTTAGAACATATATCACCCATTCACAAATACATATTTAAATGCAGAGTTATGAATGAAGTAGTGATGGGCTTTGTATAGCTGCAGAACTGTTAGTGTTATGGTATTATATATTGGTCTTTAACCATAATGCTACAGATCCTGTAATGCAAAAAATGTGCAATTTATGGTGCAAGATTTTTTGTGCACTGTTTGGGAGAAGTTCTCTACTTTCCAACATTGGTAAATCATCTACCTTTCCCTCCGTAATTCTAGACACATTTTTAAATAAATCTGTATAATATTTTTTACACCTCACAACCCTTTACAGTCATCTCTACAAGCTATAAACTCGCTTGAATTAGAATTTTCTGCAATTCCTCAGACAATTCAAATCAAGCCAGTTATCACCTATAGATGCAACTTAAAAGGGTTGAGAGGAAGATAAAATATACAAATTGGTTTAAGAATGTGTCTGGAATAAGGTGAAAGGTAGATGATTTATCAGAGTTAGACAGTGGAGAAATTCTCAGAAGCAGTGCGCAAAAAATTTTACGCATAAATTGCACATTTTTTGCATTACGAGATCTGTACAGATACTTTATTGTCAAAGACTATTATAAAACCATAACGCTACAGTTCTGAAGCTAGACTTGGTATTGATAAACATTTTCAGCTCTTCAATTATTCTATCAACAACCTTTCAAATAAAACTCACATACATGAATGATAAAAAGGAAACAAAACATGTAAATGTTTCCACACTTCTCATCTGAGCACCAGATATTCTTTTGTTCAGGAGTATTCTGGAAGTCTGTATGACTTTGTCTCTTTTGTCTCTCACTGTATAGTCGACTGATCTTTGTCTAAATCAGCATACTCTCCCTTGGCAGTCTTCTTCTTGATGACCACAAACAGTCCCCCAAACATGATGATGATGACCGGTATACCTAAACCCGCCGATATCACCCCCACCACAAGGGAGGAAACTTTGTCAATGGGAGGGGCACCATAGCCAAGCTGGGCAGTCCTTTATACAACAACAATAATTATTATGTATTATAATTATCTAAGATGGGTACATGTATTTTCAAATTATGAGAAATTCATTGTCTATATTCTATCAGTTTTGTGCACTTCAAAGGCCCGTTAAAACCTCTGGAATTAAAAGCATTTGTTAGAAAAAATGCACACACATATTATTAAAATTACAATGTGTACTATATAAATGAAATTTTTTAAAACTTTTAAGCATCAATCTTACCACGAAGTATAGTTAGTTTTAGTAAATCCACCATCTTTTTCCAGACCAAATGTGAAATTTGTTGCATATCTTGATACCATCTGAATATCAGAGAAATATGAATACAATATACTGTTATTTAGGAAATTGTCTACATATTCAGTCGATACGAGTCCAGTGGTGTCAACTTTTGTGGCTACTGAGCGAGCCCTAGCAGACTTTAAGTAACACACAGGCTTCCACTGTAAATAGCCTCCATTGTCTTCATTTCCCGGCCGAGTTAACCAGTTAGATACCTGCAATATAAATGTATTGTATATTTTGCGGGCAGTGATATCAGGTTAACTTTATTATCTTAAGATTATTCTCAAACATTGAATCATTTACTACATTTTTTCCTAGCTCATTTGATATGGGTTTTTTTTATGAAACATTCTTTAGATTTTAAAGTATTCCAAAATAAATTTATAAGAGATTCGTATTTCAGAGATTCGTATTTCATGTACAGGTAATTAATTACAAAACCTTAATGAAACTGGTCTGCTTACCTGAAAGACTCCAGGTGTGTACTCATCATCTACAGACTTCTTAGTGATGATGGACATGGGTTTGTCTGTGGAGTCCTGCCCTAGGAGGACAGCCTCTAGACCCCACCTTGCTGAGGAGGAGTTCCCTGTGTCTATATCCTGGAGGGTAAAATCAATCTGAGTGGACTCAGCATCATACTGAAGGTGAGGTAACTCTGTAGATCTGTCACTGTGATCAAACAAGTGAAACTGAAATAAAAATGATAAATATACATGTATATTTGTAAGTAACATTCTCTAGGATATACTTTTGGGGTTAAATTTTTTTTTTCCTGAATGGAATATTGAGGGTATCCCATTCAAGTAATATTCATAATTTTGGCAATTTTGAATATCACCTATTTAGAGAGAAACATTAAGATAGTTGTATTAATGAAAGATTGAGAGCAGTCATATTCGACATACTGAACATGGAAAATGCTAAAAAGATGGACAAAAACATTTTCCCCCATAGAATTACTTTATGAAATTTCAAGGGGAAAAAAAGAAAGTTCAGAAACTTGGTGTGAATTACCTGTAGTATTAAAGACTCATTGTAAAAAGCCCTCTCCATCACATCTCCACTAGTTTTGACCTTCATCACGATGAAATCATTGGATGACCACATAGTTAAGTCCTGCCACTCAAACTTGTCAAAGTCGTACACTCTCCAGGCAGTGCTGTTGATGTTGTAGTAATTTATATTAGCTTTGTCAGCGGTGTCATTGTACTGGAACAGCTGTTAGAATGTAAATAATCAAGCTCATTTTATTGCCAACTTTCTGAAGTCTTTATCATGTTTATGTACCTCCCTCCCAAAATGCATCAACTGACACATGGTCTATGGTTGATGCTTCAAAAGGGTGCAAATTAGAACAAAGATATCATAAAACTAACATATAGATAAACAGACAGATATAAAAATTTATGTCATATATTGTTTATTAAAGAGTCCATAAAACTTTAGCTTTATCAAATATGGTCATATGTGAGAAAATACTTAATACTTTTTCTTCTCGAAAAAAAAAATTGATCAACATGTCTTAAGTCTAGAAAAATACTCTTATAGATATCCAAATGCACCTTATATCACTACCATTTGACTAAAACTTAAATAAAGATATAGTGTCATGCATAATACTTGCCCTTGTAAACACGACCCCAAATGAGTATAGCTCCTTTACACCATCTGGTTTGATTATAGCTTCCCTTCTTTCTGTTTCATTCTTAGAAGCAATCTTCTTACAGTCAATTTGAAGTTGGTATTTGCCTTTTGGTTTGTTAGTCTTAATTACCAGTGCTGAAGGTGGACCCCCTACTGCTGATATTATATAGTGTAGAATGTCATTATCTCCCTTGGACACAATGTAAGCAAGACCTGGACTACATTCTGGACATTTTTGTGACTCACAGCCAGGGTTAAAGAATGTGGTCATCTACAAAAATGATGGACAAATATTAGTTACTATAAACAAATAAAAATGCTTCTAAATTATTTTAAATAAAAAGAAACTACTTGTTGGAATGGCAGTTTTTTTTTTACCATATCACTTTAAAATTAGCTAGACTATACTTTAAGGTCATTTTAAAGATTGTGACAAATGATATCACTTCTATCAATTAGTATAAAAGTTTCAGCTTCTATCTAATAAAAAGAAAGAGAGAATAAATTGAAAATACTTACTTCAGAAAAGAGCTTTTATATACTATCACCCTGCTGATCAATAAGGCTAGACTAGATTCTGGGGCCAACCTGGACATTAAAACACTTCTAAACCCACTTGCCCAAAAATTTCTACATGTACTGCATTTTGACATTTTTATAGAGTTATATAGACTATTGGCAAGTGCTTAAAACATAATGTTCTAAAGAGTTTACTTTACTTCTACATACATGTTTAATGGTTAGGGCCATGGCTAATGGCCTGAATAGCTCAATTGATAGAGCACCTGACTAGCTATGCAAGGGTCCTGCGTTTGATTCCTAGCTGGTTCAGACATACATTTCTGCTTTCCTGTTACAGATTTGGTGCCATTGATAACCCCTGGAATTGCTAGTGAAAGCCTTGCCAAGGGCTTATAAGAACTTGGGTTATGTCTTCGAGGGCAAATACCATTATAAACTTAAAGGAGGGAGGATTGTAATGTTTGTGCCATGCATAATGGCCTCGATAGCTCAGATGACTAGTGATGCAGGGGTTTGATTTCTGGTCCAGCCATACATTTTCCCCCTTCCTCAATGCAACAATTTTAATCTCTGCTTGATCTTATATAAGTATAAGTATAACTGAGATTCATCATACTTACACTCCGAACTGGCCCATCACTATGAACAAAAGAAAAGCAAAAAATTGCTATAAAGCTTTTGAATAGCATATTTCTGCTCCACAGCTCCCCAGACAGATGACAAGATCCGTCACATGACTAGCATTCATGATCACATGGTAACAAAATTAAGAATTTCCGAACCCGATTTAAATTATAAAAACATCTTTGGTTGTTAAAATCCCCTTCGTTTTATTTCATGTTTGTTTCATTATGATGATGAAATTTATAAAATATTTGAATTTGTTAATTATATTCTGATCTCATTATGTCTTATTTTATTATGCCTATAAAATATAACGTGACTTCCGGCGGGAAATACAAACGGGGAAATGGAGCGTGAATTTGAACGGTAGAGTATTTATCATTTTAGCAGAAGAATTTTGAAATCCAAAGTATAGAAAACTATATTTCAGCATTCTCTACTAAAAGATTTTTCCCATCTTTATAATTCATAATATCAGGAGATGGTTGGGAGGAAGATCTAAGTTTGTGTTTTGTGCAAATGACAAAGTGTCAAAGCCAATCAATCTTTGAAGTGTGTGTGAGTTGGGGTGAAGGTGTGTGTGGGGGGGGGGGGGGGGG
>PRKT01000083.1:1288520-1315123 GCA_003671525.1 Saccostrea glomerata | reverse complement strand
GGGGGGGGGGGGGGGGGGGGTGTCAAATGGTCAAATTTAATAAGAAATACCAGTGTGTGGTGGCATTGGGAGATTAAATATTCCAATATATATATTCCAAATATACGAAGCTTTTTAAAATTATTTTTAGAGTATATTTAATGGGAGAGGAGAAATATGCAATGGAACATCCAGAATAGGATTTGATCCACATGCCCACTGAATCTCCAGTCATTCAGGTGCTCTATCAACTGAGCTACCCGGCTACCAGCAAGCATACCCATCTGACCACCACATTCTCACATTCTTCCCTTCTTAAATGTATTTGGCTCTGAAAAACACCAATCTAGGCTCTTTCCTGGCCGGTCTTTCACCTCTTACCTCCAGGGCATTGACATTGTACGGCACCAAATGTATAATATGAATTTAAAGGAGAAAAATGTGACATATGATACAGGATCAAGATTCAAACCCAGCCCCCCCCCCCCTCTGAATCTCCAATCAGGTGATCTACCAACTGAGTGAACTGAGCTATCTGGATACTGGTGATCGAACCCATCTGACCACCAAAAATGTATACAGATGTTTCAAAAGAGGGATGGGGGTCGAGTCCTTGGTAGGGGTATGCAGCTCATACAGCTTTTGCCCAAAGTTATTGAACTTTAAAATCTTAGCACAGCTGTTAACACTTGCAATTTCAAAGGTTTGTTAAAGAAGGCTTTACTACTACTAGGGATGGGTAGCGCTAAAAATTTCTTATCGCGATATATCACGATTATTGTCCCAAAATATCATGATAATATCATGATATTTTTACAAGCAATTTTTACCATAATTTTAAATGAATTGTCATTATTTTCCTTAAAAATATGCTTGAAAAACAAAATTTCACTTTTTTTGAAATTTTTATGTAAAAAAATTAATCATGTGTGGATGGTTAGATGCTATTCTTTACACCTTTTACAACATTGTTTAGACTTTCTGTAATTGCAATTTGGAAGATTGAACAAATAAATAAATAATTTCTGGACTTTATAATATGTACCTAAATACCGGTATTTAGGTTTCCGTATCACAATACGAATCACGCAACAAAAATCGCGATATATATTGGTATACTGATAAAATTGCACATCCCTAGGCTTTACCATAAAATAATATTGTAATTAATATATTTTTTATGATGATATTAGTTTTGATCTTTACCTTTGCACAATTTAGCTGAAGTTAAATTTGACATGGAGAAGACACCAGTTTACACCACACCCAGCTCTGAGACCATTGGAGAACCACCAGTAAAGAAACACAGACTCATCAATAGTGGATCAACTCCACAAAGAAATGGCCTGACCCCAGTCAGACAAAGACTAGAACAACAGAGAAAGAAGCTTCTGGAGAAAGAGACCTGTGCTCAGCAGGAGACCAGCCCTACACTGCAGAAACTGAGAGACACACCAGGTCTGTAGGAATCTGCTCCAGGATTCCTTAACAAAAGATAGCCTACTAAATACATTAATCTATCAGTTGGTATCCCTAGGTTCTGATTTGCTCTTTTCTTAGAAGGGTAGAGGACCACAGGACCAGATAAAAATACTTGCCTTTAATACAAAGATCTGATGGAATATGTGACATATGAGATTTGAAACAAGGGATTATATCAAATCTTTATTCCCATCTATCACTACCCTTTGTGTTCATCTGTGTGTGAAATAAATGGAGATAATCTTGAACCCTGAAATGGACTGACTTATATTGCATTTATAGCTAAGAAACTGTTTCATTATGTGTTCTTCAGGTCTTTAGGTGTCACTCTCAAAGAGTGCAATGTTTAGCTCTTTTAAAGTAGAATTATCTTTTACATCTATTTACATAGGTCGAGTGAACAAAGACAAACATGCCTTGATCAACAAGCATCTTGATACGAAGCACAACATGGATCGACTCAGTGTAGGTGGCGGTGTCTCACTGTGGCCTGATATGGAGGACATGCGTCTCTCGCTTCTTGAAATACTGAAGCTGGGAGCTCTCTGTTTCTCATTGTTTGCACTGGTTATTATATTGTTCACTAAATTACATGGTGAGTAAGATAAGGGATCAAAGTTTTACACAAAAATATATACAATTTCTCACTTTTCAAGAACAAGCTAAAATTTCCGTAAAATTTCAACCGCTCAATTAAGCCTCAATCTACAGGTATAATACTTGTTTATAATACATGTATAAAGTAAATTATTTGAGTTGAAATCCTGTGCTTAAATTGCTAAAGTAGGGAGTTAATGTTTTTTGCATATATTTGTTGATAATTTGTTACTCAGGTGAGCAGATGAGCCTCTCTTTGTAATGTTTTCTCACAGACAAAACATCCTCCTCCTTAAAAATATGTTTTATCTTTTGCAGGTGATGTTGTGCAAAATCTATTGCTTTTTCACCATAGACTTGTAGACTTCAGTAATAAACATGGTATAAATGTTACAGCAACAAGTGATAAATTCAGATCATCTGTGATAGAATGGCATCTTCATCATAAACATTTACTGGTAGGTCTAGCATTGCTAAAAAAAATATTGGTGTATGGTTTGAGGTGTATGCAAAGACATGTTTCATAATACATCCACTGCACATTATGCACACAGCCTTGTCACTTGTGATGTTTGTTGATTTATTTAGTGATTTGTTTTCTGTAGGACGAGATTCACGCCCGCTTTGATGTCAGTAAGTTCCCTATGACCTATGTGATGTATATAGTTGTATATGGAGGTGGAATGGGTACACTGGTCTACTTCCTGGCTGATAATGTCTGGTCCAAAAGTAAACTCTCACCACGACGAATCAAACAGTGGTATGTCTTCCGTTAATTCAACTATTTTATTATTAATTTTTTGTTAATCTCTCCCATGAAAAACATTGAAGTTATATTGTTACATGTATATGCAGTTTTATAATTGATATTGCCATAATACATTTATTAGCTTTCTTCCTGACTGAATGCACTGGAATTTTTCATATATTTTTTCCCTCATTATTTATGTACATATTGAAATTGGACTACTAGTATCAGTAGTCTAACAAAGAGTGCAATGTATGTAAAGCCTGAATAGCATATCTTTATCCACCCCTATAATGGCCTGGAATATTTTGAAATATATATTATTTCCATGAATTTTATGTGTATAAATTATATGTGGGTTATGAATTTATACACGTAAAATTCATGGAAATAAAATCTCACAAGTAAATTATAAACATTATAATGAAAAAGACTGTCACTAACACTTGTATTTTTTCTAGGACGAGTCTGCTAACACTGATTGGTACTTGGACAGTGGCCCTGACCTACATGCTTGTTTGCGCTTACATGGTAGAAATGGCAATAAAAAATAACGTTCACAAAATTACAGAAGTTCTGGTAAGATTAAGTTTTCTCCTGGGAAAGATTGTCAGCCTTTTTATTCTATCTAACAAAATACAGTAATATTTCATATTCAAGTAAAAAATTCTAATATCCCTGAGTATAATATACATGTATCGTTCAGTCATTTTGCACTGAAAAATGTTTTTATCATTGACAGGGAGAAGCCATAGCAACAGACTTTGACCTTAGTGTGTTACAAGCTGTTGTAGAGTACTGGAGAACCCGTTGCTTAGCAACAGGAACTTTAAGGGTCATGGGCCTTCTGGAGGTCAAGGACTTGTTGTTCTATCTACAGTATTACCTAGTCCCCGTGGCTACAATACTTGGGACTCCTGTCATTAAACTTGTAGTTTCACTTTATCACATATATAATTATAAACACAAATGAACCCCTCAAAATTGATATTTATAATGCAATACTCAGTTCAATTACACTTGCTTAACTTTTTACGGGGTAAAAGGTGAGGTCAAAACTTATAGGTTTATACTTATGCTTAATTACAGAAAAAATGTTAGCATTAGTGATGTATTGATGTTTTTTTTTTGTTTGAACTGTTGTTCATTTACAAATCCACTTTCAATCATATGCAACAATTTACCTGTAACATTGATGAGCTGTGCTTTGTAAAAAAATTTTGATAAACTTTCTACTGCCAAATATTTCTTATATATTAAATCAGCCTTTTGTAAAACCTTTCCGACTTTTTGTTTTTAGCTCAACTGAAATTTTATTAAGAGTGTCTTGTGCCTGTCTGTTAACTTCTTACATTCTTACAGCCTTTTCACCAAGAATCATTTTCAATGTTTAACCAGGTTGTCTAGTTGAAGGGCATTCGCTTCATGATTATGCAGGAACCCCTTTGTGGATTATTGTTTGCAATGCTGCCTCAAACCTAAGTATAGGTACATGTAATGACTGTTCCCTTATGGAGCTCCCGGCATGAGAAGTGAAAGTCACAGGACTTTAGTTCAGTGGAGACCTTAAAAAAAAATAATAAGGCATGGTCCTTTGTTATGGCAGACAATGACTTGATCACTCACTGCTCAATGGCCCTGCATGCCAAGTATAGGTCTCGATTCAAAGCACTTCAGTGGTATATGGTGACGCCGTATACGAGTGAAAATTTCTTGAATTGAACGATTATGTGCCTGAATCGATAAATTTGGGCCGAATATTGTTTTTGTCCTGTCTGTCTATCTGTTAGTTTGTCACTTGTCAACTTTAACCTTTGCCATAACTTTTGAACTGTGAGAGATAGAGACTTCATATTTAGTATGCATAGTCCACTAATTAAGCTCTTTCAAATTACACCAAGGTCAATGACCTTGTGACCTTTATGCTAAAATTAACTTCAAACTTTGTTGCCACCAGGTGCATTGTGTTTCACAAACACATCTTACAGTTTTATACATGTACTTTTCTGGCAGTGACCTAGAGGTTGCCAAAATATCTTAATTATACCCCTGCAAACAAAGTTTAGGGGGGTTTATTGGAATCAGCTTGTCTGTCTGTCTGTAGACAAGATTTTGTCCAGACCGTTTCTCAGAAACTATTGGATGGATTTGTCAGGAAATTTGCACACTTATTATTCACTATGTGAAGCTGTGCACCTGGTATTTTCATCATGATTGGATGATTTTTGTGCATTTTACAGACATTTTTTGTTTTTTATTTTGTTGTTTTGTTTGGCTCATAACTAGAAAACTATTAGACTTACAATCATCAAACTTGGCCAATTTATGCATCTTGGGTAGAGGGTGTGTCATGACCTATTTCAAGGTCACTGTGACCTTTAATTAAAGTGAAATTTAAAAAAAAACACTATCTTTTACTATTGAATTACACAATCTCAAACATAGGTAATCAAAGATTACGAAGCTCACCTCGACGAATGTTATCAGTGTAAGTAATGCAAATCTCACATCATATTTTCTTAATATTTAGTATTTTGTCCCAAAAACAATATTCTTGAAAGTTGAGTTTAACCCCTTACATGGCATATACACATTCTACACATGAGGCGTGAAATACATGTATAGTGTAAATAAATATTCATAACTTTGTTAATACTGTAGATATCAAGAACTTCAAGTTTATTGGGATTGATCTGTTCCCAAAACTTTAACCTGGTCTCTTGTTTGGGAAATATAGGTCAGATCCAGCATCCAAAGCAAGTCTGGAAGTGTCCATCCCTAGATGCATCATCCATGCAAGTTTGGTTCAAGTAGGATTTATACATACTTGGGAATGAAAATATAGGTCAGATCCAGCATCCAAAGCAAGTCTGGTAGTGTCCATACCTAGATACATCATCCATGCAAGTTTGGTAAGGGTAGGGCTTATATTTCCTTAGGAATGGTCCCTGCTCCAAAAACTTTAACCTGGTCACTCATCTGGAAAATATAGGTTAGATCCAGCATCCGAAGCAAGTCTGGTAGTGTTCATCCCTAGATGCATCATTCATGCGAGTTTGGTCTGGGTAGGGCTTATAGTTACTTGGGAATGGACCTGCTCCAAAAACTTTAACCTGGTCACTCATCTAGAAAATGTAGGTCAGATCCAGCATCCGAAGCAAGTCTGGTACTGTCCATCCCTAGATGCATCATCTATGCAAGTTTGGTCCGGGTAGTGCTAATAGTTACTTGGGAATGGACCTGCTCCTAAAACTTTAACCGGGACGCCGACGCGGGGGGTATAGCATAAGCTCATCTCGACTTTGTCGAGGTGAGCTATAAATGCAAGACTGTTACGATATCCCTATTTAAAACATGTTAAATTAAGAAAAAAAATTTTTTCATTATATACTTTACAGCAATCCATAACAAATGTTATTTTATAAGAGAAAATCTACCTCTTCGATGGGTATAATTATCAAGCACTGGTCAAGGAGAATTTTGATAACAGAAAATTGCATGTCAAATTAGAGAGAAATTAGTTTAATGTAAGGAGCTAACTGGTAGATCAAGCAGTTATCTGTCTCTTGGGAACTGGGCTAAGGATTCAGCCTTAAATTGTTTAAGTGACTAGCCTAATTTAATGAATTTGAGAAAAAGAAACTTCAAACTAATTGGATATTGTATAATAAACTATGAAATTGTATAATAAACTTGATTGATATTGTATAATATAATTAAAACTAATTTTATTGTGTGTATGTGGGGGGTGTTATTGGAATCATTCCCCATGCCCATTCTCCATGTGAATTTCAGATTGAAACTTTTAGTGTGATATCAAATCCAAATGAATCAAGTATTTAAAAAAAAATTTGGTAGATAGTCCCTACAAATCTAATAATGATGCAGGAACCTTATTCAAAATGATGCATCAAGATTACACAAATTTTTTTCAGTATAAATCTTTGTAACAAAGTTATACAAAATCTTTGTTTTTCAGATTTAATTTAAGAATGAAACATGCAATTGTGCATTTTGATTACACTACAAAGGAGAAAGTTAAGATCCATTCATCCCATGATAGTAATTAGTGGACATGCATCCAGTCAAAGATTAATCAATGAGTTCTATGTAGGGAAGCTAGCTGTCTCAATCATTTCTGTTAGCGCATATCTCTGATGAAGCAGCTCTTATCTGAATCCTTTGGGAATTGGACAGAAGTGCTGGTCAGTTTAAATAGCATTTGTCATTTGATGGCCATGCAGTCTCCTATTTCTAAAATCAGTTTGGTAAAGATTAAGATAAGATTTTAGGATAAATTAGTTAAATTGAAATATTTTTAAAATATGTATATTTTAAAAATACATATTATTTTAAAATATATATTTTTTTAAGATATCAAGTGATCATGTCCCACGTGAAAGATATGTGTATATATGTATGTTTGTGTAGACTCGAATTGTTTCTAAGAAAATAGTGAACACCTCTTAATAGATCCATAAATATTTGTGAAATTGCACCTACTCTGAAAAACCCGCGGGGGTATTTGTCCCTATTGGACAGTTCTAGTTTAGATTCAGATCAGGACATATCTAAGGTCATATTAAAGCAATCTTTGTGTCACATATTAGTTTCCAATGTTTCTCCATTATATAAAGATAATGACCTGCATGGACACGTTGCACTCAAATGGAGAGACGTATAGACCAGGTGGCATCTAACACTTATTCATTAAAAAAAAAGATACAATTCCATTGTATAGATTTTATTTCTTTTTTTGCTCCAGCAACACAATACTGTACTGAATATAAAACAGTACATGCCTTTCCTTCTATTTCATACAGTTTATTTTTGCTTCAGCAAAACAACACAGTATTGAATATAAAAGAGGTCTATTTTCCACTCCCTCTATCTCATTTGTTCAGCCTTTCACACAAGTATTATTGTTTATTTTTCATTCCTCTGGTTCAGACTTGATATTCCCTGTAGGTCTGACTGGTACTGATGCTTGTTCTGTCTTCATTTGGTCCATACTTGCAAGATTTTTATATACTGTCATAGCCTGGCAAAAAATAAATGGTCCATTGTAAACAATGCATGCTCACTTGATTAGATTTTGACTTGCTGATCTTCATTAATTTTCCCAATTTCATGAAATTGTTAACTTCATATTGTATACTAGAATTTAGCTTTAAGTGAACTGTGATCTAATCATAATTAAGAATTTGTATATTCCCTTTATACTCCTATATAAAACTTTGACTCCTTTTATGGCCCCACCCTATCCCAGGTAATGAACAAACTTGAATCTACACTACTTGAGGATGCTTCAAAATTGTTATGACTATGCAGGGTTTTGCTGTTTAAGAGAATTTTTTTTTCTTACATGTAACCATGTTAAATTCTGTTTTCCTATTATGCCCCCCCTGTCCCCACTGCCCTTTCAACTTTTCCCCCAGTCATAACTTGAACTAACTTGCAGAATGATGCTTTCCTAAGATTCCTATGAGATTCTTGATGAATATAAAAACTGTTCATTTTCTCAGAAACACATGGATGAGCAAGAACATTTTGTAGTTGATTTCAAAATTATAATACAAACTTTTATTTCAAAAATGAAAGTTGAACTACCAAAATTTGTGCCAAGTCATCAGATAAATAAGGTAAAAATAAGATATAAATTTCATTTTAACAAAGACATACAAATTTTGATTAGAAAAGCTCACTTGAGCCTTTGACTCAGGTGAGCTAAAGTTGAACAAGTTTTCGATTAAAAAAACAAAATGTGCAGAAAAAATGTGCTTAGTAATATTTGACAATTCAAATTTCTTAATGTATAGTAGACTAGATTATCATTTGTTTTAAAATCTGTTGTAACATATATAATGCAACATTCCAAAAGGAAGCTGGATTTTGACTCACCTGAGCAACCATTCCCCCAACATCCCCAGAATTGGCAGGTAGAATGACTGTGTTGTTTGTTTTGGCCAGTTTACCAAAGGCATCCACATACTGTTCTGCTATACTGTATGCCACGGCATTCATTCCATTCTACAATGAGATTTTAGTATTAACAATAATCAACATGTATTTCACAGTAAAAATAAGATAAAATGTTTTCCAAGTAATAGGAAATTTGGACTATACTTCATCAAGATCAAACAAACTTCACTGTATTTTCAATTTCATACTTTACAAAGAGGGAAGGTACACACACATGTAGATTTATGTTAATCAATACGGAATTTTTTATTTTTAAACATATTAAAGCAAATAAAAGCATGGAAATCTTATTCTTGTTAAAAATATAAATAATGAACACTGGCAGTTTGTTGAAGAAGTGTAAATGTGTTTATTCAGTATCAACAGAGATCCTATATTTTTGTGTGACCTGTTCAGTTGTAAATGTGTATACTACACTTTCAACAGAGACCCCATATGTTTAGGTGTATATCCTGAGCTGTGTAATTGTAAATGTTTATACTACATGTATAAACAGAGACTTGATATTTGTGGTTGTATATCCTGACCTGTTTACTGATGGCCTCTGACACCTGGATGACGGCCCGGGCCTTGGCCTCTGCCATTGCTCTAATGGCCTCCGCTTCACCTGAAGTTTGAAAGAATTTAATGAGCTTTAACTTTTAGTAACATACTGTTTTCCCTATTTGATAATTCCAAAAAAATGTAAAATTTTCATTTGATTTGTTGCTCGTCTCATTCTAATTAGGGTTTTCATTAATAAGAGGTAAAAGGTGGTTTACACTTTTGTTGTTCTTTGGCAATCACTAACATCTTTCATAATCATATAAATGATATAGTATATTGAATTCTACCATTTGCGATGTTAACTTGTTCAATCTGGAAGGCCTCTGAATTCAGAATCTTTGCTTTCTTTTTACCCTCCGCTACATTTATTTCAGCTTCCCTGATACCTATTTAGAGAATAAATGAATGTGAAGAATATTCAAACATCTACATTACTTAATCCTCTTTGAAACCTGTTAAGAGAACAAATTAATATAAAGAATATTCAATAATCTATGTTACTTTCAAACATTAGAGTAAAATCATTTTTATCGATAAAGTCATTAAAAAATCTTTCCTATTTTACCTGTATTCCAAGTTAGTACAAGTATGCTTCTTTACTTTTGTTACCATGAATATATGTAGAACAAGTATAATTTTTAAAATCAAAATAATATATATATATATATATAGAATAGGATGACACACCCTCTGATTCCAAGATGCTAGCTCTCTTTTTCCTCTCAGCTTCCACTTGCATCTGCATAGCTTCCTGGATTCTATGGGGAAGAGTCATGTCCCCTACAACATTATATCTATTTTTAAGTCATTTCTAAACAAAATGATTTTATCACCTACCACAATACTCCCCCTTATGCTTCATCTGTGGTGAGAATAATTACCACCTAAAATTCATCTAGATATGCTATTGCATAAAACTTTGAGCTTTTCAAGCCAAATTAGAAGTCTCAAACTGATTAAATATGTAGGTAATATCTGTGAATGAATAAAAGTAAAACAAAAGTAACATGGTTTACAATCTTTAATCTCAAGCATTAAGAATATATTATCTTATAATATGTACTTACGAATTTCATATCGTAAACAAGAAATTCCCCATGGTTCTGATGCTTTGTTTATGGCATCTAAAGTGGGAAAAATAAAATGTACTTTTTATGGCAAATTCTAGTAAAGGCAAACAGCTATATACCATATATACTCGTCTATAATTCGGATTTTTGGGAGTTAAAATTTGGTCCAAAACTCTGTATCCGACTTATAGGCCAGTTATAAAAAGACTGGTATTTCAGAAGGTTTTTCCTCTATTAATATAAGCTTAAAAATACAGTCGACTTATAGGCGGATATATTTGTAGGCAGGTATATACGGTAGATTTTTAAAAAATAATTCTTCTTCAGAAATATTTTTTAAAATACATAAAGACAACTTTACTTGTCTTAATAAGATTCACACCAATTCAACATGTTCGAAGATAAAGATAAAATATTTAATATATTAATTTATGACTGTACTGTTTTACATGCTTTGGAAAACGTGCTATACATCCGTTGTACCAATATTGGTTACGTGTACATGTATAATGAACTGCTTGAATGACCATTGTCTATTAAAATACCAATTGAATATGGTGCGATATTATTGAAACTTACCAACAATATTTACATTCAAAACTTCCCTCTCTCTGAAAACAGTATCTAGTGTAATTTTTCCTATTTCAGATCTCATGGTGGTTTGGGCTAATTTCTTGATGGCAAATTCAGCATTTTCTACATTATAACTACACTGTAAAAAAGTATAGGTGATTTATATACATTAAAACACAATTATAAATTTAAATGATGTACATTGAAATTTTAACATGTGTATGAATGCATTACCTTATATGGATCAAACACTTTAGTGTATAATACACCATCTAGTCCAAGTGTAACATTATCTATAATGAGAAAATTAAGTTTTTAAGAATAAACAACTTGAATACAGGTCTACAAAGGAAACGACACCATGAATATTGGAATGAAATTAAAGCATTAACCATATTTAGAGATGCTGTCGAGGTTTTACCTGATGTTACAGCTGCCTGCTCTGGGACTTCTGAGGCCACTTCCTTTAGAGATTGTACATATTTAATTTTATCCACAAACGGTAAGATAAAGTTAAGTCCCTGTAAAGCAAAAAAAAAAAAAGGCTAACAAGTTTTATTTCAAGGAAACAATCCCCTTAAATGCACTGATTTTCACATTTCTAATAATCTGACAATCCAAAATTATTTTTAAACATACCGTAAACGTATTACATTTAGTGGTGTATTCTATTTAGAGATTTTGGCGGAAAGCAGAGTCCGCTAATTCAAGTACATCGCTAAATGTCTTGTATAATAACATTTATAACTAGCACATTCAGACAGCGCTACCTGTTGAGAATTTAATTTCCGCCAAATATCGTACACCCCAAATATAATGCATTTACAGTATCTCAATCATATATTAAATTAAAATCATACTGCAGGAGTAATACACTTACTGGGTTCAAAACTCTATCAAACTTTCCAAACCTTTCCACTACCCATGCTTCTTGTTGAGGTACAAACAGTATTATTGTGTTCATTGGTTGGTTTCGAGAAGTGAATTTCATATTTTGACTCCATTGACTCGGTATTGTTTTTCTCTGAAATTATATACATTTTCTTAAAAATTAAATACAGTTTTTTTTCAAAGTAATACATACTTATATTATAAATTTTAAAGATTTAAAACAGTGTAAAAACATAATAGCATTGAAACATATACTATAAATGTGATACATAAACCTTGCTGTTTTTTGGGGGGGTGGGAAGGGGAGAGACCTTGTGTTACAACATCAGAATCTAGACGCATCAAATAGCACATGGGGCTTGATTAGCCCGTTTCAAATTATAACAGAAGAAATTTCCATATAATGGTCGCACCGTCAACATATTAATGGGATATACAAAATCAAAAAAGTTTGTTTGGATTAATTTGGTAGCTATTTTAAGTGCAACTCCTTTTTTGACACATTCTTCGAAATCATATCGGAGCTGTTCCTCTCTGATTTGCTTCACTACAAGTATATGGGATGTATTTTAATTGTGGTGAGGTTTTGTCCCGAGACACATTTAAATTTTTGTGTGTATAAGAAGCAAGATCCTGAATAAAAGAACACAAGACAGGCTGTGAATCAATTCCCTCGATCGCTTATCAATCCATTCTGGAAATGAATTGTAGCCAGATATTAAAACTCATATTTACTTTCAAAATATCAAATAGATATATTGGAAACTTTAAGGTAAACTCAAGTGCAGAACATTAAACTTCAATGAACGTATGAAGTAACACAAGGAAAAATTACGTAAGATCTGACATTGGACAATAAAATGAACAAAAATGAACCCCAGTGTTGTCTACGCACAGAAAGTATGTTTCTACTAAATCTGAAGTTACATCCAGGCAAACACTGACCTGTAAAATTCTAATGCTTCTTGAAATGCACACTCTAGACATGATGATCTGACATTCACGTTGACTCCTGCTTTTCACCAATTTTCACCGGAAATTCTCAAAGTCTATGTTAATTTAAAACCAACCATGACAACTCTCGAGATTCCGTAAGGTACTAATCTCAGCGAGATTGGTAGAGACTGACTAAGAATTCGAGAAATTTCGATCTTGATTTTAAAAAAGTATCAGTCTAGTAAACTTTTAATTATATAATGGGTACATGAAAAACTGATTGTTTTCTGTGATATATTCATTTATACCCTGCTTGGTGACAGAGGCGGGGGGGGGGGGGGGGGGGGGGGGGGGGGGGGGGGGGGGGGGGGGGGGGGGGGGGGGGGGGGGGGGGGGGGGGGGGGGGGGGGGGGGGGGGGGGGGGGGGGGGGGGGGGGGGGGGGGGGGGGGGGGGGGGGGGGGGGGGGGGGGGGGGGGGGGGGGGGGGGGGGGGGGGGGGGGGGGGGGGGGGGGGGGGGGGGGGGGGGGGGGGGGGGGGGGGGGGGGGGGGGGGGGGGGGGGGGGGGGGGGGGGGGGGGGGGGGGGGGGGGGGGGGGGGGGGGGGGGGGGGGGGGGGGGGGGGGGGGGGGGGGGGGGGGGGGGGGGGGGGGGGGGGGGGGGGGGGGGGGGGGGGGGGGGGGGGGGGGGGGGGGGGGGGGGGGGGGGGGGGGGGGGGGGGGGGGGGGGGGGGGGGGGGGGGGGGGGGGGGGGGGGGGGGGGGGGGGGGGGGGGGGGGGGGGGGGGGGGGGGGGGGGGGGGGGGGGGGGGGGGGGGGGCGAGGGAGGTTTACATGTAAATCGAACTTTCGGTTCAGACTGAATGTCATAACAGCAGGTATTCTTTCAATTGGCTTTAAAAAAAAGTTATAAAACCTGTTCGGAAACTATTATTGATTTACTATTTTGCTGACTACTTGATAATGATTTACTCGAATTTTTTTTTTAATTTATAGTCAAAGTGAAACTAAAGATATTGAAAATGTTCGTGTTTTCTGGGACAACCCTCGTAAGTTTACATATTCAATACTTTTTGACAATTTTGTCGGATAAGTACATGTATAATCGCTCATGGATTTTCTTTCGAGAATCCCCACTTATACTAGCAGCCGATGACATATTTATTCCAAATATATGTATTTAGTACAGTGTTCGCATATTTTAATAGGTTTTAAATGTTTAAGTTGCTGGTGACACTTTTTTTGTTGTTTTATTTTTCGCAAAAATTCTTCGCTTGGAAAAGAATGTAGCATTAAAAAAATAGATCACAGCTTCCTTGTATCTTCATTTTTCTGACAATTGAACGACTTTACGTGTTGCATGTATGATTCTCACAGTAAACGAAAAGAATCTGGAGGGTTATAATGTACAATACAATACAGACGAGTATTTCCTGTATTTAAAGAATATACTAATAATGTAATATATATGTTGGTCCATGAGAAGTCATTTTAGTAGGGGGATGGGAACAACTGAGGAAAAATGCTTTCGAAAATTAAGTAGTCCCTATCCCCAAACATACCTTTTCTTAATTTTAAGGAATTAATGTTATATATGGTGAGCAAAAACAAAAAAAAAACAAAAAAAACCACCAACTATCTGCAATCCCCTTCCCGGAAAGCACAGGTCTTTCATAAATTGCATAGCCCATTAACCCCCCTCCCCCAGCCATAAATATGTATTTCCCTTTCTGAGAGTGTTGAAACTTTTTATTATTGAAAAAAATGAGTTGCGAGCTTTTCCTTCAGAAGTAGTAGATTGGATTTCCTTATTGTACATGTAATTTCTTTGTATGTCCCAATTCACAACATACCGTTTTCTATCGTACAAAATGCATAATGTTGTGAAGTGGTGGAATTTTATCATACATAAAAACATGTACTAATATTTGGTAAAGATAGTGGAAGTATAAAAAGTAGATACGACTTTTTCTACGTACATGAATTTCGTGATCACAAATTAAGGAATGTGATTGTGTATGCTACTGGACATTACGGATATTACTGGATTTAGGTTTTGAAATACCCGTATCTGTGTACATCAATCCAAAACATTTATTTTATTGCTGACAACTTGCAAAGATGATCTGCTTTCCTTCGTAACAAAGATTCGGGAGGGTTTTGTAAGACTGTTTTGGTTTCATCTGTATGACTCTCTACTAATCTGAAAATCTAAGGATGAAGGACAGGGAAGCCTTTAGCTTGATCAGATAACTCAAAAGCTGCTGGATGTCGCTGACCATTGTAAGATTTTCAGAATTCCACCAGCATGGGTACAAGTCTTTCTTTCTTTCTTTCTTTTTTAACCGAATTAGCATCCCCCTTTCTGGGTGTTGCTAAAACGCGGAACGAAACGGAAAATATGATTTCAGCTAGATTAAATCCTTTAAATTACACAAATTTTATCATAAACGGTATATCTTATGCATATTTAATCCCTCATTATTAAATACAAGTTGATTTAGTTATGTCCTGTCTCTTATTCACGAAAATCGCCGACATAGCAGTGACGTACGCAAGTACTTTGCTTTTGAAAGGGGGCGGGGGTAGAATAAAATAAACTTACCCTGAAAGATTTTGACAAGCGGTGTGATTTGGAAGGGAGATTAATCAAGTTCAAACTTATCTTCTCTCAGTACATTGTTTTACACAACTTACAACTTTAGGCTGCCCGAAGATCGTATACCGTACACGAAGGTCTCGGAGAAATTGGCACTCCGAAAAGTCAACATATTTTAAAGTGTTCATTTACTTTTAGAAAAAACTATACATTCCATATATAGAAATAGACAACGTATGAACCCTCCGAGAGTCTATTCTTTCATGTAAAGTGACAAGTTTACTTAAAACTAATTTTGAAACAATAAGCCTTCAAGATTACAAATATTGACCGCATTTTAATTCATAAATGAGTAAATACTCATTTCTTCGAAGATTTCGTTTGTTTAATTTTTCCCTTCCTCCCTCGTAGGTTTTGAAGTTAATAGGTGACATCAAACGTACAATTACTTCCAGTCAGCCTTAATCACATTAACAAAGAGTATGTGTAGGGCAGGGGCGGGGGAGTCAATGACAATTATTGAGTTAAAAGCTTATACAGTGTCTGAACAAAACGGGGGCAAAATTTTGATATCTAAATGATCCATGGTGAGAGAACTAAAATCTAAAACAAATTCTGAAGATTATGATTAGAGGCAACCATAACAGGATAACTTTGGTACCACCTGGAATGGAACAATGATGTTAAAATTTTATACTAAGGCCGCTTCAATTAAAGAAAAAAAATAACATGTATTGAATTAACTTGCAAGAATTTTCTTTAATGGTTCAGCTATTAATATTTGAATTTCTTGATATGCATATCATGCCACTGCAAAGCTGGCGGATTTAAGGGGGAGGGGGGGGGGGCTTTTGTGTCCAAAATATACGTCTTAATAAATCATTCTTTGGTGTGGTTGTGGGCCCCTGCCCCTGCCCGGACTAATAATATGCTTACTAATCGATGTAGTATTCGGCAACTTTTTTTTGCTTGTATTGTTTTGTTGAACTGCTATCAACTACTGCAGATTTATTATTATCATGAATATTATAATATTTATTTTTCACAATAAAAGGCTTTAAAACATATTTAAAGTTGGACCATACTTTTAATGTTACATTAAAAGGTTATCGTATTCGATGCATATACATTTTATTGTATTTTTTATGGTTGTCATATTATTGTTCGGAAGTCACACTATGACTATAGTAAGACTACATACACATGTACATTGAGGAAGACTCATAGAAAATATAATTATACTGAGGTATTTCCGATTTTTTTTTAAATTAATTTTTTAATAAATTAAAAAAAATATTATTGTGCTATTTTGTCGAATAAAATAAGGTCTAGGATATTTTAATACTGTTGTTCAATACTACATGTACAACCAACGGACACTATAGTCTATACACTTGTGCAGATGATGTACAAACAGCATAAGTACAAGCGGCATCTTTAGGTACCATTTATTCTTTGTTTTCAAAATATTTTATTCCTATTCATTGGTATTAATAGTTTACGATATTCAGTGATGGTACTGAGTACTTAAAATCAGAAAATCTCATTCTGTATCAATTATGCGTCATTATTATCGAAATCAGGAAAATTGTGTCGTTAAAATATCCTTTTTTCCGCATGTTAACTTTTGCAAAATTCATATTGATCACAGGTGACAACCAACACTATTTTAATAGTGTAACTGCGATATGTAATGATGAACTTATATGCGGAGTATAAAAGTGGTTGTTACTTGTGAAAGGGTTTAATTTCAGTAAAGATTACTCATTTTTCAATATAATTTAACGATTTTACACAACCATTCCATGTTTAGCGCGCATTAGTGACGTCATAGTTAAAAATTACGTCATTTTTGTGCCTGTAGAATTTAGTTCGCATCTTCCTTACTTCAAAGCATAGCATCAAAAAATTGTACAAAGAAGATTAAAATATCGTATTATTTTCGGCGAATTACGGCTAATACCGTACTTTGTTCTTTGACCTTTTTATCTTGACCTTGGAGTTTGACCCATTTCTAAACAAAAATTAGTAAAAAAAAAAAAAAACCCGTAAACTCCTCTCCTTCTGAGTCGAGTAAATGACTTTCCATACCAAACTCACTACAGCTCCACATATGTGAGGAGGGGTTCAGCGTTTTCCATATGTTCTAGGGGGGCTAAACGTTTACTTGGTTTAGTATAAACATTTTATAGCTATGCAAAGTCCGGGGAAGGGGGGTTGGGTTCAAGACCTCCTCTAGATCTGCGCATGGCTAGGAAAAAAGCACAAATCAGTTCAACGTACATGTATATAGAAAATCTTTGATGTCGCACAAGTTGTCCCGACATTCACAAACATACCTGGATTTCTCCAGATATGAGAACAAGAATCAGATCGATTACATCATGATGACTGAACAAAAGATAAGGAGATCATGCAATCATAAATGAAAGGACGAACAAAAGTACAGATATATCTGGGTAAATTACAGTGATCACATACTTATACGTACCAAAATACAACTTTTAAATTAAGAGCAGCGAGGAAAGTGCAAGGACTGAGGATTGATTAATTGTATGTTGTTTAACGTCCCCCTCGAGAATTTTTCACTCATATGGAGACGCCACCAATTGCCGATGGAGACCCATGCTCGGCACTCAGGGCCATTGAGCAGTGAGGGATTTTTTGTGCCAGCACTCCGTGACACGGGACCTCGCTTTATACGGTCTCATCCGAAGGACCGGTCTCCACGTCCCACAGTGGGATTTGATCCCGCGACAAAAGGATTGACTCCTTCCTTCGCGACTCTAGAGCAGACGCTCTTACCACTGCGCCAGAAGATCAAATCAGAGATCTTAGATAACAAAGACAACTCGGAGCAGAAATATCTATCAAAGTCCTACAAGGAAAAAGATAAAGAGTTCAAAAGGAGTGCAAGGCGAGACAGCGGAAGTGTATAAAAGACAATCTGAGTAGAGCCGAGGAAGCAAGAATTCTATTAGAACACCAAACTTATGTCTGGCAATTTACCAACAATTATTCAAATGTTGTAGTTCGAATCCCACTGTGGGACGCGGAGACTGGTCCTTCGGATGAGACTGCATAAACCAAGGCCCCGTGCCGCAGTAGGTGCTGGCACGAAAAAGATCCCTCACTGCTCAATAGCCCTAAGTGCTGAGTATAGGACAGAATTTGTAGCTCTTCACCGGCAACTGGTGGCGTCTCATCATGAGTGAAGAATTCTCGAGAGGGACGTTAAACAATATACAATCAATCAATCAATCAAATGTTGTGAAAGACCAGGATGGCAACATTCTTTCAAAGGACAGTGACATCATGGTAAGATGGACAGAACATTTTAGATCAGTTCTGAATAGAGGAAACCCAACTCATCCACAAGATATCGAAAACGATAACAACAACATAGCAGAACTTGACATCAGTCTTGAGGAAATACATGTAGAGGAAACACAGAGATGAAAGACAACAAAGCTGCAGGAGAAGATGTCTACCAGCAGAATTACTAAAAGCAGACATTAAAACAAAAAAGTCCATATAACATCTAGAAGTTTAGGCTTAAATATCAACTTAAACAAGACAAAAATAATGAAAATCAATGCATGGAATAAAAACCCCGAAAAGTAAATGGAAGATGTAGACACCTTCACATCTGAGCAGTATTGTAACATCAGGAGATACTGACGAGGACATTACATCAAGCATCAACAAAGCCCGTCATGTGTTTGCCATCTTCGATCCAGTTTGGAACTCCTCCTATATGACCATTAGGATAAAGATCAGGATCTTCAACAGTAATGTGAAATTGTACGAAGAAAGTGGAGATGGGTCGGCCATGTGCTCAGAAAAGATCATCACATCATTATCAGGGAGGGCATACTCAGTATTTTAATCGGCTGATGGCAAAAGGAAAAGGGGCAAGCCAAAAATCAACATGGCGAAATAATATCAGAAAAAGAGCTGAAGGAGATTGGGATGGCATGGTAGGAACAGGGTTTCCATGAGCTGTTTTACTGTGTTGCTCCCAACACAGTAAAATTTTCTCCGACACAGTAACGATTCAAATTTTATGCATGCAACACAGTAAAAATTTTGTCGACACAGTAAGATCTGTGATAATTAAAATTCTAAACAAACAAATTCTCTCTGAGACTTTAATCAAACAATTATATCATCTTTCAGTTATAAAAGTTAGAGCACTTAAACACCAGGGCTTCACCTTGCATAATCAATTATCTCCTAGACCCTCGCTGGACTTGATGCATGACCGAACAAAGACAAATAATTTGTTTTCACACTTCCATATAAGGGTTAATTGGTTGTTTTTACTTTTATCAATATGTACGACCATAGCATTTGTGTAACTAATTAGCGATTTTTAAATAAGTGTGTGCATGTATTCTTTTGTAATTTACACAAATAGCGATTCAGTTGCAAATTTGATCGCGAAAATACCGCGAAATTTTAGTTCTTCGTTCACTCTACAACACAGTAACATTTCAAATGATGGAGAACCCTGTAGGAAAAAAAAACAAATGCAAAAGCTAAGACTGGGTGGAGGGACTGTGTTGCTGCCTTAAGTGCCACCTGGCACGAAGAGGACTAAGTAATTACGTACTCCAATATAAAAGTGATCGCCCACTGTGACCCTGTCTTACGCCAGGGGTCATAAATCGTGAAAAACTTAAATCTGCTCTTAGTGAAGAAACAAAATATGTTTATCACTGAAGGGCAAGTTGGACTTGGATAGCCTCTGGAAAGTTGTCTTCCCTGCTAATTTTGTCCAAATGTTAAGACTTGAAAGTGAAAGTACATTGCAAATGGCAAATTCAATAGGGGTCTTGTCTTTATACATGTCCTGCTTTTAATAACAGCCTTTCAGAGACCATTCACGTCCAACTTGCCCTTCAATGATAAACATATATCATTTCTACAATGTTGGTTTTCACAAAAAGGACAGCATTAAGCAGGTGCATTTTTCTTTAGATATGCACATTTTCTGATACAATTTTTCTCAAAAAATATCTTTTTTAAAATATTTATTATCAAGTGATACTTTTTATCTATTAATCAATGATATATTTATAAACTGTAAACGTTTTGACTTTATACCACACATAGTTTTGGAGCTATTGTAAAAATAATTTTTTTTATACATGTTTACCTTTGACGAAACCTTAAGGAATCTTTATTGTGCCGACATCTACCGTGCAATGGGACTTCGGTTTTTAAGGTCTCATCCACAGGACTCCAAACTTAAAAGGTGAGGAACAGTTGCTACCCATTTAGCTAACCCGAGCCGAAGGTTCAAGTGAGCTTTTCTGATCAAAATTTGTCCGGTGTCTGTCGTCGTCGTTGTTGTTGCAAACTTTTCACATTTTCATCTTCTTCCCAAAAACCACTGGGCCAATTTCAAACAAACTTGCCAGAAAGTATCCTTGGGTAAAGGGGACTTGAATTCTAATATTACTTGAGAATGCCTCCATCTCAATACTACATATAGCTTCTTGAGAAAAAAGATTTTTAAACATTTTTTTTAAAGATTTTGTTTGTATATATTACTTTTGCCTCCACAACCAACCTGCGTCAGGAAAAAACTAGTATATGAAGTATGAAATATAAGTCCTTTGAAACAATACTGATCAGGAGAAGAAGAAACCTGGACTTGTCATTAATTTTATTGTGAATAAAGAAAATCTGAACATCATGACCTTATCGTAGTTTGAGTATCCTTAGTTTGCAACAGACAATGCTCATAATGCTATTGCTGTGCTATTGGTTAATTCAGTTAATTGCTCATATCTTAAACGTAAGTTGTGGTGTTTTCTCTCTCCAGTTCTTCATTTTCTTTACAGAATGGGAGTGAAGGGAGCAGGAATTCAGGTTGAACAACGCTTATATTTCGTTGTTCTTTATTCGCACTGAAGGTGTTGTGGATTTCATGGTTGAACAAAACATGTTTCTTACTCTTAATACATCTGCTTGCTATATTTTTAAGCAACGTTTTCATGATATTTTTCGATTCTTCTTCTTTCACGACTGGCAGTTCTGGCAAATGAAAGTATATGCTATCATTACAACCTTCACTTTGGCACGACATCCGCCTTCCATAACTGTGAGACTGCCTTCGCCGCAAAAATGAGGTCTGTTGGTCATGATGACGTATTACATCTGGCTCTTCGTGATTGGCTATATCTTGGACGATCATCCGGGTCTCTTTATCATAATGAACGCCACCTACTGCATGCTCTACAATATCAGAGCCTATTATTTCTTCTTCGAGTGTTACTCTGAGACCAACAGTAACCTGGATCAGCTTCAGGAATATGTAAGACGTTATAATAGTCCAAGCACATATTGAAACTACAGCCACTGCTTGTATCCCGAGTTGATAAAACTGACCAGACTAGAAGAAAATTCAGGAAATAAAACCTTTTTAACAAGTAATATTGGGCAGAACCTATTGGATGTAGCTTTAATCAAAGTTTCAAAAGACATCAGTTGTTATAGATAACGTACATAAACTAGTCCTGTGCGCACTCGTTGTAGTTGTAAGGCATCAGCCAGTTCGTCTTTTTCTGTCAACAACCCAGATGCCAAAAGACTGAACATTCCACTCGCTGCATGAGTTCCAACACAACCTAAAATTGAAACATAACATTTGATATTTCTCACCTATTTGTACTAAGTATGCAGGCATAGTGCGATGATTCCTTTCGGTATTCAGGTATATTATCGTTTCAACTTTTGCCACTGTCACATACTTGTCGTAAATTCCTTTTGATCTAGAGTATTGGATGGAATTGTGCTGTCATATATGCACATTGTAATACGAATAATAAAAGTTTCATCCACCATTATATTTTATAGGCGGTACTTAAAGTAACTAACTCGGTCAATGACCATAAAAAAACAGTGCTTCATGTATTATGGAAAAATGTTAAGTTGAAGAGGTAAAGGTGAGAGTCTAAAAGATGCATCAAAGTTTTCTTTGACAATATGAACGCTTCGATGCTAAAACATTACATGTAATTGTTATGTTTGATTATACATTATACATAATAAACAAGGCTACTGTGTCGTACTCACCCACTGGGTCATCTATTTTTAGCTTATCTAGCAAAGCGCAGACTCCATTGGTGATCAGGCTTGCGCATACTCCGATGACCATAGCTTCCCAAGGTTTAGCAAGGGCACAGCTTGCTGTGTTATAAATATGTAGTACTTTATACCAACTCAGAAACTTGTATTCATATAGATCTTTAATCAGATTTAATTTTCCGATGGAACATATTATCCTATAAAATTTTATTTCATTTAAGTACGTTTAAGATTTGTGGAAATCTTACACAGCGAGTACAACCAGCACGATTTGAGCGACTAAAACACGGTCTTACCAGTAATTCCAACAAGTGAACCCAGAATACCATTAATGGTGTATACTACGTCAAATCTTCTGTTCTTGAAAATATAACTGAAAAAACATATTGGATGTTCAGTACAATAAGTAAAATAGAGTAAACTCAGCATAAACTTGTGATTTAAATCTTTTAACCCCTTTTATTATGAGTCTTTTACGTTACAAGATCATTTCATTCTGCTCATGCATACCAAATTAATATGGGAAAAAATAACAGTATGATATATGAAATTGTAGAATTTTAATTAGTAGTATTCAAACCATGACCCCGAAGGTAGGGCGGGGCCACATTATTAGGGGATTCAAGTTTTAATTTTAAACACACTGTATATAGGAATTTTTTTTAAAAATCTTCTTCACAAGAACCACTGGGCCAGAAAACCGGGATATGTATAGATTCTAAGTTGTCCAAATCATGACCCCCTGGGGGTAGGGTGGGGCCACAATAGGTAGGGATCTGTTTAAGAACAGCATGGCCAAAGTTACTCAGGTGAGCGATGTGGCCCATGGGCGTCTTTTTTAAAGAAAAATATTCCTTATAATTTTTGTCACCTTGGCAGTTTCATGAAATGGGGAACTAACATATGATAATACAAATTGTAACAAAGATTGATTTGTAAATCGTTGACATTTATTTAAACAAACGATTACTGGAAGTTTTAAAAATTCATGCAGAAATCAAGTATTTTCATTTATTCCCAAGGGACCAAAATCAGAGAATAAATAGGGGCAGAGTTGTAACTCAAATACAGGTCTGTATCTTGGGACTTCATTTCATAAAGTACCGGGTATTAATTTTCCACCTTATGAACAGTCTGCATGCACTTACAGCTCTATTACGATTAAAATTAATCTGAATGCCATAACTCTGGTTATGCATTTTTTATCGATATTATTCGTGAGAATCTCATCAGTTTATTGTGTATCATGTAAAACAACGAGACAGTTATTTATGATTCCTTCCTTGTTCTCGTATTCAGCCCTTAAATGAAGAACTTCACACATACCTGGTATCTAATTTCTAGAACGAAAAATATTAATTTGTTAACTAAGATTCTCTTGTTGTTATTGTACGTTCTTCTTACTGCTATAGATCACCAATTTTTCGCGAAACCTTATTTACGCGAGGTAGACATTAACTCAGATACGAGACAAATTTTACACGAATTGTGGTTACTGCTCTAATCTTATGTAATATTAATGTATGCGAGACTAGTATTTTCGTAAATACATTGTCTCGCGTGATTACGCGAAAATTAAGTTATTCAAGAATTAAAAGTGATTTACACAAATTGCATGGGATGGAATGTAAATTCTCAGAAAGGTATACAGATATCTGTAATGCTGCTTGCATGATCTAGAATTTCAGTTGCTAAGTAAATAAGGGAAGCTGACGATAGTAAAAGTTGAAATCATGTTTGTCCTACAGTTACTATTCACGTGATACTACCTGGTCATAATTCCCACAATGCCACCAGCCACGGATGAAAGAGCAGTGGTCACAGCTGACCTGAAATAGAAATGTCGTCATATACATTATAACAACACAATTCAATAACGTAAATTTTCAATTTTTTAAAATTTTAATTTAATGTACCTTGCGGCAAGTTTCCATTTGAGACCAGAAATGCCAAATGTGCTTCCACAGTTGAAGCCAAGCCAGCCCCACCTGTTAGTAAGAAAAAAAATACTTATTTTAATTCATATATATATATATATATATATATATATATATATATATATATATATATATATATATGTACATGTATACCATGATAAATTAAACTCTAGTATCGATTTTTTTAACGTTCTGACCATTTCTTGAATGATTGAAATATTTTGACTACTAGTATTTTTAAGCGAAGCCAAGAATTTACAAATACGAATATTGGTACATCTTTATATGTCAAATAAAATATCCACAAGACATGTGACATTTGAAAAACGCAATGCTAAATGCCTTCGTAATTAGTCTTCCAATCTTAATTACAAAATGATCTGATGATCCAAGAGTAAAAAGTAAATAAAACTAACCAAAGCATGAACATTCCCAGAATAGCATTGGTGGGAGATCCCATGGGAGGCCGTTTGCTCTTATCTGAGGAGAATCGCCCGTGCCTCGGTTTCAGCATCAGGGTCGCCACCAGACCGGTCACCCCGCCCACGAGATGTACCGGTCCCGCACCTGCGATGTCAATCACCCCTAACTCGTACAGCCATCCCCCGGGCGCCCAGGTCCAGTGGGCAGGGATACAGAAAATGAAAGTGTTCAGCATGGAGAACACGATGTAGGCATCCAGACGAGTCCTCTCTGCCATTGATCCTATGAAGTACAATCATGGTAGTCATTTTTATGCATGGGCTGCCTGGACGTTTTCATGTTCCATCTATCAGTCTGTCTGTCTGTTGGTTGGTCCGTGGTCCATTGTTTAATAAAGATACTGTTTTTTCGTATAAATGATTACCCATAATTTATAATAGTGTATGTAATAAGAAAATAATTGTTTTTCACCAACTTAGACACTTTTGAAGCAGTGGGATATTTTTTCTTAGTCGTACTATATGTTTTGTGAAAGTCTTCAGGTGTTTGTGTTGGCATGCACAACTAAGTAGCTTCCTGACTATATGAGAACTGGACCAGACACTTGTTGCGTTTTAATTAAGAGTTTATTTCAGTCTTTTAATTCTTAAATACCCATCACCGTGTTCTTTGTAGAGTCTGATGAACACGCAATGTCGTCAAAGGTCTTGAAATAGTGTCTTTGATATAATTAAGTAAAAAATTGTATAGTGATGGATTAGCAAGGGTAATCATTCCGTCATTTTAATGGATGGAAAACCCAATTTTCTGTAATTACAAATTAGCTATACATGCTTTATAATTATAAGGTCGAATAACCTGATAGAGAATACGTTGTCCTTGACTAGAATTATAGATCTAAACCAATACAAAAGAAACTGTCAGAATTAGACGACATATTGCGAGGAAAGTAAGAAAATAGTCAAATAAATCCAAAGAAAAAGTGTCATACTTTTGGAAATATTATACACTAGCTATATATAATGTTCCTTACCAGATACAATAGTTGTTGCTGTTGTTGCAAACGATGACTGGAAAAAGAATTTGGAGTAAATCCATCCCAATTCAGAGGAATTAGCGTGAACGAAGAAGTCACCCCATCCACAGAATGGGTTAGAGCCGGGCTCGTCCCCGAATCCTAGACCGTAACCAAACATCCAAAATGTTAGTCCACCAAACATAACGTCCACGGAATTCTTCATCATGATATTTACCTCATTTTTAACCGTTACAGATCCGCTCTCTAGCAGTCCGAAACCTTGAAATACACGTATATGTCATTTAAATTACGTTATGAAGATTAACATGAATGAATTGATTGCGATAGTTAAAATTTCAGGCTTATCTAGTTTTTGGTTTTGTCGGAAATATTTTCACAATTTATATTAGGCATAAATTTCAATAGGAAACCTCTCATAATCATACAATATATAAAATCGCTATAAATGTATATGTAAAAAAACAAGATGTGTTTGTGAAACACTGATGCCCCCGTATGGCACATAGCGAAGATTAAACTTTTCTTAAATGCAAATTACTACAATTGTGAAATATGTCGGAAAGCCCTAGCACTACCTGTTCAAAAGTTATGGCCAAGGTTAAGTTAATTAAAACCATTACCAACTTTATTAATGTAAAACCAGTACACTGAAATAGGCTGGGTAGCAATGAATCTTCGCAACCAAGATGAGGGGGGGGGGGGGGGGCC
>PRKT01000083.1:1273877-1288490 GCA_003671525.1 Saccostrea glomerata | reverse complement strand
GGGGGGGGGGGGGGGGGGGGGGCACTTAAAGAAGGCCATAGGGAATTATGGTTTAAAACTTAAATAATGCTTAATATTAACAAGTACATTGAAATAAATTGGTGAGCACTTTTTATCTGTGTCAGTTTATTTTTACCCTGACTTTCCCTATGACCTTTGATATAACTTCCAACTTCAATCTAATTAAGGTCTTCAATCCCTAATAGGAAGAAATTCAATGAAATTGAAGACATAACAGATATGTAGGCATTGAATACTCAGTTTATTAAGACATTCATTCCATTTATTACTATAAGTATGTTTAGTGGGATGTGTCCTAATTCATGACCTTGAATTTTGGTAAGAGTTATCTCCCCTTTTTTAATTCATAAAAAAAAATCAATTAAAAAAAATTTAGCTGGTAAAAAAATTGTTTTCAATTATCATTCTATTTTTAATATTTCAATGCATCTTTCCACCACAGGATTTACTGATATTCAAATTATTTGAATTTTTATTTTGAAAAAACGCTTTTCCCCATAGACTTCAATGCAATCTTTTTTAATTAACTACTGCTTAATTAATGAACTTTTTGAAAATTTCTCGTGGGCAATCCTTTTCCACTATAAAATGCTTTAATATAATATCAGAGTATTGTGTACTTGACGGACATTTAAGGGTAGAGAATTTGGTACCATTAGGGATTGAAATCCTTAAAATAAGATGTTTCGAATCTGCTACCGCGTTTGAGAAGCGGTAGCGGATTAGAAAAATCAAATTCAAATTAGATTGCTTCCAACTTTTAATAAGACATCCTTTTATATCTTTCGGTCCTCTAATATAATTTAAAGAAACTTTCAATGAACTCCATAGATTACGAAAGCCCATTGGGCTCATTTTCGTAGGTTAAGAAAAATAAAAATTTCGCGTTATAACGCGAACTTTTCGCAAAAAAAAACACGTAACTTATAACGCGAAACTTTTACGATATAATACGAAATTTTCGCGAATAAACGCGTAACTTTCGCGTTATAAAGCGTAACTTTCGCGATTTAACGCGTAACTTTCGTGTTATTTCGCTAAATTATATGCATATAGTAATGTTTCAGGAATCTTGATCTTAACTGACGGAGAAGAACATGAACACTGACATGATCTTTCATAAATTCATTAATAGATTATCATTTCCTCAGAAGATGTCCTGGAGAATAGATGCGAGAATGGTTCGAGAATAGGATAGATTATTCATCAAATATTTTTTATTTCAAAATCCTATCAATAAATAAAATGAATTTTATTTTCTTGAACATGTTTTTCAGGTGTTAAATTCAAGAATTTCATTAAACTGATTATTTTATCAAAGGAAAGTCTCCACTTGACACTTTCTCAAGCGTTTTTTTTATCAGTAACATTCACTACAATTGTACCACTAATAAATTCAGCAATCGATAATTTTTAATTAAAAATTATACCTTGTAGAAACATAGCTTAAAAGTGAGTGAACAATGTGTCATTTCATAAGCCTAACGTGTCATATGATGTTTTTAAGTAATAAATATAAATGGATATTGCTTATTAGAAATTGATCGAGGAGGAGGGGTCTACTTTTTCTTAATTTTTCTCCAATATTTATAAATCTGAGGGGTTATTTATAAGTTTGTGGACTAGCGCCATAAACCAAAACAATTAAGGATCTACAGCACACGAAGAGTTTTACACTTTTAATTAATTGTCAATTTTTCGTAAGTAACGGAATGACAACATGGCGCAACCTCAAAATACGATGTAGTATTTCTACAGTGAATCTAACGGAGACAAAGGAAAATTTCACATCCAATTTTCACTCATGTGGTGGGACACAATTGACAATTTTACCTTATTTTGTTAATTTTATGAGGTCTTAATCTTAACAATTTCATTTCAAATTTTCTTCAGAGCGTAAAAAAGATATGTAATAGGGTTGGATTCAATAGCAGGAAAACTTGAAATTGCAGCTTGAGATGGTCCAAGATCAAAATGGCCTTTTGCTTTTCTTTGTAATGAATAAACTAGATCACAAAATCAAAAGAAAGTTAAGACTTATGCAAATGTCTTTGTTAAACAGTAAAAGTTTCGCGTTGTAACGCGAAACTTACGCGTTTTATCGCGAAAGTTTTTACTTATAACGCGAAAGTTACGCGTTTATTTGCGAAAGTTTCGCGAGACTTACGCGTTATATCGCGAGACTTACGCGTTTATTCGCGAAACTTACGCGTTATATCGCGAAAATTAAGCGTTATAATTTATTTTAACCTACGAAAATGAGCTCAGTGGGCTTTGGTAGTAGATGACAGGATTTCAACCTAACATTTTTTTTGTATTAAAGAATAAGCTTTAACAAGCAAATTCAAGGAATTGTGGTCCCCCGCTTTTGGTGTCTTTTTGGGTGGGATGTCATTTTTTTTTATGACATTTTGTGTCTAATATGAACGCCCTTTCATAAGTCATATCTTTAGAAAATATCACTAAACTCCAAGGCTAAGGTCAATGAGTTAATTTTCTTGATATCCTATGAAAAGTCTTCTCGAAAGAATTACGTATGTGAAGTATTAAAGCCCTAGCCCTTACCATTTAAAAGTTACGGTCAAGGTTAAAGTTTTCTCATAAGAACAAAAAATCTCCAAGGTCAAGGTCAAAAGGTCAAATTTGGTGGTACCCAAAGAAAGGTCTTGTCACAAGGAATACACATATGAAATATGAAAGTCATAGCTCCACTGAATCAAAAGTTATGGGCAAGGTTAAAGTTTTTGTGACGGACGGACAGACTGACGGACGGACAGACGAATGAGATTTAATGTCCCCTCGCTTTCGCGAAAGCGGGGGACAACGAAAGCGGGGGACAAAAATGAGACTGTTATTGGGTATGTTATATATATGGGATTAATCAAACGCTACATTACATGCTACAAATACCAGGTACATCGGTACTAAATGTATTAATTCTGTATATGGAACAAAATATTTTCAGTTTGGGGCATTATCAACAACCAACTACCAATACTATATATCTGCAATTTGTTTTGTATTATTGTGTTGGGGTGGGGGGGGGGGCATTCCCCAAGCACCCCATTTAGTTCCAACAACCATGCACAATAAAATGATTCCTTTTCCCATCACCACTTCATAATAATATTGAATCTTTCCATTTTTTAAATTACATGTTTAAAACAGTAACACGAGTTAAGCTACAAAGTATCTCAGACATTATAATACATAAAGCCGTACAAATTTGGAAAAACCAATTTCAAAGTTTGAAAAGCCAAGATTAAAGTTGGAATTACCAACTTTTATAAGTTGGAATTACCAATTTTTAAGTTGGAAAAGCCTTATCAACTTTATAATTGGAAAAGTCAAGATTAAAGTTGGAAATACCAACTTTAAAAAATATTGCGTGGCACTAATACGCTTCCGTAAAAATTCGTTTTCCGTGATCGAAGATTCGGGTTATATAGATTTTGCCCTGTCCGTCTGTCTGTCCAGCTATTTTTTTGTCCGCAATACTTTAATCTTGTCCATATCCTATATGTGAATCGGACTAAGGCATTCATATTTCACATAGATTTGACCTCTTGACCCTGACCTTGAAGCTTGACCCACTTTTACAAAAAAATTAACAAACTTTAACCTTGGCCATAATTTTTTAACAGTTAGTGCTAGGACTTTCATAGACTTCACATGTGTTTTGTGACAAGACCTTTCAGTGTGTATAAATATGTTTGACCTTAGAGTTTTACTCACTTTTTAAAAACGTTAACCTTGGTCATAATTTCTAAACAATAAGACGAGGGCTTTTATATTTCACAGAATAATTTCTTGTGACAAGACCTTTCTTTGGATCCCAATAGTTTTGACGTTGGAACGTTTTTAAAATTTTTCTACTCAAAATTAGAAAACTAAAGGATTCTTTCAATGTCCTTGAAATATTCAAAATTCATTTTAAATCAGTTTTTGTTTATTTACAAATATTCCCTAAAAAAGGTACTAATGTGCAAATATTTTTAGTAATCGGACGTAGCTTTGTGGATTATCGACATATAGATTTTTACTCTTATAATAGTCCGACATACGTGGGTAGATAAGAGAAATGACACAATTTTCTTTACATCAAATATGCTCTTAGAGTATACAATCAACGATAAAGAACGATTTTATTTAATAAATGAGTCATTATTTAAAAACAGAACGATATCGAAATGCTTTTTTGCATCCATAAATTAATTGAAATTAAAAATTAGTTTAATGTTAATAAAACTAGAGATACTGTGAGCGATGAGCTCACTAAATGATACCCCCCGCCTCCCATATGGTTATAACTGGTGAAAAAGTTTTCCTGTGTCCGGGAAACCCAAAATATGTGCCGGATCAAAAAGTAAAATAGGAGGTGCACAATGGCAATATGTAATAAAGATTCTGTGAAAGTTTCATCAAATTTCATTCAGTGGTATGAGAGGAGTTGCGGATAAGAGATGGGTATCCCAAAGCGTAACAGACGGACGGACGGACAGACAGACGGACGGACGTACAGACGGACGGAATTAACGATTACTATATACCCTCCCGCTTTTCAAGCGGGGGGTATAATGATGATTTGTATGAATTGAATACAGAAATTGTTCACGACTACCACACTGCCTTAGGAATCATGCAAGCAGCAGGTTCATAAATATTTGTTAGGTCTGATTTGATTTAAACGTCCATTTTTTCTTCGGTCTAAGATAATTATAGTTTATTTGTCAATTACAACTTGCATTATTTTATCTAAAAACATCGGTTAGGCTTAATGGGGGGAAAACCCATCTTCTTAAATTGTTACCTGGTATTAGTTGAATATAATGGAATCCGTCTAATTCCGAGAAATGACAATTTACTCAAATTGATTATAAACGAGAACCGGAATTAGAGATCAAAACTGAATACTCTACATCTAATATGATTTTTTTCTGGGAATGCTAAGAAATTGAATTCTCTGGATATGGTTATTAACAAAAGAAAATTTAAATTACACTGGGGTTATTAGGAAATCAAAAAAAAGAGGTCCAAGGTCCTTAAAACGTCACTTAAGTATACATGGAAAACAATCTCGTTATAAAGATGCCACCAAAGTAGTTAGTTCGGTAAACGGCAACAACCCAGAAAGTCGATTTATTTACTTGCCAGTATGTGTCTGTGCTAACTGTACATTAATTTTCTTCTTGGAAGAAACACTTGCCATTCATAACCAAGCATTAAATTTGTTCGATATACAGGAGCAAGGAAGAAGATTTTCACATCAAAACATTTTACGATATGTTCAATAGACAGCAAAATCCCTGACACAGGAATACCACAATGTTCGAGTTAGAACTCTTGCTCACCATACCTATGTACTGAGTTTGTCTGCCTTGAGTCACATAGAGGGGAGAGAAGATTTTTGAAGAATTATTATTCCCATAAATGTTTGCCCTAGATGTAACATACTAAACTAGTTTAGCGGTTACGGAGAAAAAGCTGAAAATTCCAAAAGATCACCCGGATGGCGTTCTGCAAAAGCCGAAAATCTGCAATCGCAAATCGTCTTATTCATTGTAATTTTTTATAAATGAAAGAAAATAACTTTCGTAGATTTATATAAATATAATCCTACAAAATCATAAATTTAGCTAATTTTTTAAAACCATTTAAATCCTAGAATGACTGACTCAAGAAAAAACAACAACAACTAACAACATGGTGTTTTCTGTCACTATAAAGAACCACAGTATTTTAACCAGATTGTAAAAACCCTCTGAAAATCGGATTTTCAAAATAAAATATTTCAAAGTTTCTTATGGTAGATACTTGTTTTCTATTAATTACTGCATTTACTAGATAGAATGTCTGGTTATCTTAATAAGCCTTTTTTTTTGTTCTCTCGGTTACAATTACAAATTCCAAGTCGTCCAATGGAATTCAATAGTTATTTAGAAATTATTCAGAAAAGAATATTTCATTATATCCATGGTAATGGTAAGTAAAAACTCTATGTCAATGTGTTTGTTTTTATTATATTATTATAGTTAAACACGCAGAACACCACAACACATTCAAAATCAATGAGAAGTGTGTAAGTAAATGCTTCAATATATTGTAAGATGTATAGCCGTTTGTTGCTGGGACATCTGTTGAATACGATTATAGTACTTTCATGTATATTGTATGAGTTACTGGTTCCGCTTGTTATGTTTGTCTGTTATCCTCCTTTTAAAATGAATCTATTGCTTTGTTTAATGATAAATCTAGTTTAATGTCACCTTTGATTACCCCTGACTTAGACAAAACGGTGACATTAATTATGAAGAGTACAAAGTCGAACAGAAATAACTTTGAGCTATGTCGTCACTGTTGACAAAAATTTATGAAATTGTCCAATAGTATAACAGAGCTAGGAAATTATAAGTATTTGCAACTTGATTCAACTATGGTTTATTGATATGAATACATGGCAGACATAAGACATCGATGTCTCCCTACGAAGTACATGATTTAGATATTAAAAAAAAAACAATTATAGTACCTATAATAAGTACATTTACAGGAAAATTAATATTGATAGCGAAAAGTATACTTCTATCTCATAATTAAATCACTACGAGATATTTTTTCTGTAAGAGTGAACATGTACATTCTTTATCGTCAAACAAAATATGAAGAGCACATAAAATATAGAAATACGTATATGTAAGTATATATGTTTATCATACACTCGGTATACTCAGTATCAGTAGAATAAATTTAAATTAGATTTAAGAATTCACAATCTACTCACCGGACTGCATGGTAAAAATTATAAAAGTACTGGATAAAATCCAAATAGAGTCATTTTGAGGATCTTCGAATTTTTCTTGAGTGCCATTTTGAGCCATTTTTGAGCTCGAAACTCATTGAGATGTCTGTGGATGCACGGATGTTGGTTTATAATTACTTAAAAATTACAGTGAAGTCGAAATCGATTTTTGATCTATCCCGAAGTTTCCTTGTTATTAGGAATGCTGATCACAAAGTATCTTCTGAACTAACGACGGGAGCTTTATCGGATGAATTTGGACAATAATTAATAAATTAAAATCATTATCAGCAAAAAAATGTTTGTCAATCTTTAATCCATTTTAAAAATCCTTATTTTATTTCAACCCTATATTGTTACCTTAGCCTCCATTGTGAAGTTAACTATTGACAAATCCTAGTAACCATGCAAATTACGATAACCTTTTAAAACCGTATTTCCTGGACTTGCAATTACAATGTTTCCCATTTGGGGATTAATGCTAGCAAAAAAAAATACTTTTTGTCTTGGATTAACGTTAAGTCTATTTGAGGAAAAAAACAAGATGTGTTTTTAAAACACTGCTGCCCAAGTATGACAACCTTTAGCGAAGGTGAAGTGTCTCAAATGCAAGTTAAACTTTAAGGTCAAGGGATGAAAATGTTGTTACCCGAAGGAAAACTGTGAAAGTCAAATATCTGACCAATAAAAAGTTACGGCAAAGGTAACAGTTTTTGAAATGTGGGTCAAACTTAAAGGTTAAGGTCGAAGGATAAAATTGAAAGGTACCCAAGGGAAGACAATGTCATAAGAAATACAAATGCGAAAAACAAATACAAATACAAATACAAACACACTTGTGAAGTTGTAAGGCCCTAGCATCAACTGTTCTAAAGTTATGGCCAAGGTTAAAGTTATTCGAAAGTAGGTCAATCTCGAAGGTCAAAACTGTTGGTAACTAAAGAAAACCCTCCTCACATAAAACACACCTGTGAAACATGAAGGCGTTAGTGTTAATTGTTCAAAAGTTATGTCCAATGTAAAAATTTTGTAAAAGTGGGTCAAACTCAAAGGTCAAGTTCAAAAATATTTATATGGAAGGAAAGGACTTACACAGAATCACAATGAATAAACATATGAAATATGAAAACCCTAACACCAACTGTTCAAAAAGTATGTTCAAGGTTAAAGTTGAGTATAATTCTTGCGAAACCGGGTCAAACTCCAAGGTGAAGGTCAAGATGTCAAATATGTTCACACCCAAAGGTATGTTATAAGGAATACTTTTGTGAAATATGAGAGCCACGGTTTTAAACAATCAAAGTTATGGGCAATAAAGAAACAGCTAGACAGACGGACAGAGCAAAAACTACCGGTATATACCATCGAATCTTCGATTACGGGGTTATAAAAATTAATCCTAAGTTTATTGAAATATTTCCACACAAATTTTATTATGTTCTCATCATGAAAATTTGCAAATTTCGAATAGACATTGACGCCATATTATCAATATCCCAGGATTCCCGTAAGTGTGCTCTTTCGTGAATTTATCATCGTTTATCAAAAGGGAAATAAAAACAACGGACGATTTGTGGTTAACGTCTTTGCTATCCTATCCCACACTCAAAATAGAAGAAGACAGAAGGAAAAAAATCGCCCCAGGAAAAAAAACACTATCCCAAACCAGTTTGGTTAACTGGATTCACAGTTATACTTCGAAATGGAACCGCTCCAAAATTTTTAATCTGTTTACTAATCAAGGAAATGGCTTTAAGTTCGAAACTCTGAAGCGAGTCTGGAAATGTTCATCCCTGCATCATTAATAAGAAACCACATAACTACAAGTATAAAGCTACTCCAAAACACTCATCTAAATGTAAGTCTAAGTCAGTATCTAAAGCTGGTCTGGTAGTGTCCATCCCCAGACAGTAGATACATCATAGGTCAGATGCAGCATCAGAAGCAGGTTGGGAAGTGTACATTCCTAGATGCGACATCCACATGAAAGTTTGGTCCAAGCAGGGTAGTAAGTTACTAAGAAAGGAACTTGTTCCAAAACTTTTACCCTTATCACTCATCTGGAAAATGGAGGCAAGATCCAGCATCCGAAGCAAATCTGGTAGTGTTCATCACTAGATTCATCATCCATAGGAATGGACCCTGCTCTACAAACTTTAACTTGGACATTAAAATTGTAAGCTAGATTCAGCTTACCAAGCAAATCTAGTAGTGTCCATCCCTAAGTGCATGATACAAGCAAGTTTGGTGAAAGGTTTGGCTCCTAGTTCTTTTGGAATGGACCTGGTCTATGATAATAACTCATCAAAAAACGGTCGCAAGATCCAGTACCTGGACAATGTTCATCCTAAAATGCAAGATCCAAGCAAGTTTAGTTAAGGTATGACTCCGTGTTCCTTTAGAATGGACCTGCTATAAAAATTAACGTGTACACTCATCTGAAAAATCTAGCTCAGGTCCAGCATCCAAAGCAAGTTTGGTAGTGTCCATACCTAGATGCATTAACCATTTAAGTATGGTCCATGTATATCTTTTAGTTGTTTTGGAATGGACTTGCTCCAAAAACTTTAACCTGGTCACTCATCTTGAAAATAGGTTAAGTCCAGTAATTAAAGTCTGGTAGTGTTCATTTCTTGATGCACCATTCATGCATTCAAGTTTGATCAAGGTAGGGCCACAGGTACTTGAGGACAGCCCCCCCCCCCTTCCCCCGATATTTAACCCCCGGGGATTGTTGGACTTTTTTTCCACAATTCATATTTCTTACACTTATTCATCATGTGTACCATAGGAAAAATCGTGAAAACCCCAAAATATTCGTTCCACAAAAAATATACCCCACCATTCAAAGGCGAGGGGACATTGAATCTCATTCGTCTGTTTTCAAAAAATACCTGGAAGTTTTCAACATTAAGTTTGAACTTGCAAAAAGAAAAAAATTAAATGGATGACAGTGTTATATCCTTATTTGAGCTGTATCATTAATTTCCATGTACATTGTATTGTGATTTTTTCAATATAAAGAATTACTAATTGCATGGTCTCGTTTTACAGAGCCAAAATGAAACGAAGTTCGAAAATGCTTAAATCCGGTTGGACATGCAGATTTTTGTTTGAATTGAAGAAAATAATATTCTGATGTACAATGTGCGTTCAGCTGATAAAACAATGATAATTCTTATTGAAGATTTTAGTAATCCATTTCGATTTTATAGAAGATTTTATTAATCTATTTCGATTTTATATACGAAGTTGATTTACCTGGAAAACTGATTACATGCACTGGCATAAAGGATTTATAACTTCTGTTTTGTCATTTCACATTGTAAATGGGGACGTCACAAAAACTTTAACCTTGCCCATAACTTTTGATTAAATGGAGCTGTGACTTTCATATTTCACATGTGTATTCCTTGTGACAAGACCTTTCTTTTGGTACCACCAAATTTGATCTTTTGACCTTGGAGTTTGACCCACTTTTATACAAAAATTCTAAACTTTTACTTTGGCCATAACTTTTGAATGGTAAAAGCTATGACTTTTATATTTCACATATGTATTCTTATAATTGTAGCAAGGCCTTTCATTGAAAACCAACAATTTTGACCTTTTGACCTTGATCTAAGAGATTTCCGTACTTATGAAAAATATTTAACCTTGACCATATCTTTCGAAAAAAAAAAGCTTGGGCTTTCAAACTTCATATATCTAATTTTTGTGAGAAAACCATTCATTGGATACCAAAAACTTTGACCCTTTGACCTTGACCTTGGAGTTTGACCTTCTTTTCAAAACTTTGACCTTGTCACAACTTTTGAATGGTAGGTACTAGGACTTTATATTAATTCATATTTCATATATGTATTCTTTGAAGCAAGACCTTTCATAGGACACCAACAACTTTGACCTTTTGACCTTGACCTTTGAGATTTCCGTACCTATGAAAAAACTCTAACCTTGACCATAACTTCCGAATAATAAAAACTAGGGCTTTCATACTTCATAAATGTAATTTTTGTGAGAAAACCATTCATTGGATACCAAGAGATTTAACCCTTTGACCTTGATTTGGGAGTTTGACCTACTTTAAAAAACATTGGTTATAACTTTCGAACGGTTAAGGTAAGGGTTTTCATCCTTCAAATATATATTACTTGTGACAAGACCCTTTTTTTTTTTAGAAACCAACAACTCAGACCCTTTCACCTTGGAGTTTGACCTACCTTTCAAAACTTTATCCTCGACCATAATTTTTGAACAGGTGCTAGGGATTTTGTATTTCACAATCGTATTTCTTGTGAGAAAAACCTTACTTTGGGTAATAATATATTTAGTTTGCTTTTAAGAAAAGTTTAATCTTCTCCATGTTACCATACGGGGTCACCAGTGTTTCACAAACACATCTTGTTCCTTATATTGAGAAGAGATTATGGCTTTCATATTTGACATGTGCATTACCTGTGACAAGATAATTCCGAGCATGCTATGATTTCTTACCCCTTGACCTTGACCTTCACGATTGACCTTATTAATTTAAAAAAAATCAACTTCAATGATAATTTCTAAATAAATGACATACATGGCACGCCTAATTTACAACAAATTAGCTAAACATAGTTTCACAGTGGATAAACTAGGTTTATCGGTTGTAAACTATAGTTTACGGACTGTAAACTATAGTTAACAAAGTTAATATATATTTTACATCTGTAAACCATAGTTAACGCGATAATCTATGTTTCAGAACCGTAAACTATACTTAACACTGAAAACAATCATTTGCGATTGCAAAACATAGATTATCTGATAAATACAGTTTCACGATTTGTAAACTATGGTTTACAACTCTTAACTATAGTTAACGATCTGATAAATATAGTTTCGCGATTTGTGAAACAATGATTAACAAATCTTAACTATAGTTCACAATTGTTAATCATAGTGTACAGACGTGAGTTTATGTTAACAAACTCTATTGTTAACGTTTTATCACAGACAGATAAACTTAGATTAGCATTCCTAAACTATAGTTAACAACCGTTACATATAGTTTTACAGATGAAAACTATAGTTAACGAATTGTTAACTTTTGTTCACGGTTTGTAAACACTAGTTTACAGTCGATAAACCTAGTTTATCAACTGTGAAACTGTGTTTAGCTCATTTTTGTGAATTTGGTGTGCCATAGACATATGATAGGGTGTTCATATTAGACACAATATGTCATAAAATAAATAACATCTGCCCCACAAAGACACTGAAAGCGGGGGGAAATAATTCTTTGAATTTGCTTGTTTTGACTTAGTGCAGAGCCGTAGCTCTCCGGGCAAAATATTCGGACAGACATATCAGTACATAACATACTTCTACTTGGCCTGACCAAATTGTTCTATCTCAATATGAACTATAGTTATGTGAAATGAAGTCAAGATATGGCAAAGTTTACTATGGCGTCATCAAGGTTCTAAATGACACAACATTGGGTTGTCGAAGTGTGTAAGAGTACGAAATTAGTTCGGATTTAGAGATTGTTAAGGACATACGCAACGTACATTACCCACTGATAATTTTTCAAGATATTCTTAACTTAAAGGTTACATTTTATAGTGCCATCAGATGTTCGTAGACAATCAACATATCGTTGCACTACCAAAGGTTTTTAAAAGATATTAATTGATGAAAATCCTTGTATAATTCAAAGAAAAAAATACATAAATTACTAAACATATAATCTCGGTGTTTTGTTTATCCAAACTAGTTTCGGAAGAAGTGTTCAATAGCTCATATGGACAAGAAAATGTAGAACACAGTACTGTTCTTTAATGTATTGGGACTCTTCAATTCCAAGTTCAAACTATGTTGCGTATGTCCATAATTGTAAAGAGCCTATCCTTTATTATGTGCCTCTTTCAAGCTGGGATTTTCATAAAGTATTTTCTTCAGAAACGTACGATGTTTACCCGAAATTAATTACTTTTTTAAATATTATCAAGATCAAAATATTTATCATCTATCATGCAGAAAATTAGTTTTGAATTAATTTCTCGATAACTCATGGTGCCACAGAGAGAGAATGAGAGAGAGAGAAAGAGAGAGAGAGAGGTACATACGTATTTTCATGTAACATGGTTTATATATCGACACACACAATTGTACTTATTCAGTAAATAATGAACACAAAAGATTATGATTTGGGTCTTCACTTACTAATTTGTACTCACCCGATTGCATTGTGAAAATGATGAAGGCACTGGCCAGGATCCAGGTGGCGTCATCGTGGGTCTCGATCCGGTACCTGTTGGACACAGCTTCCATTTGTCCGAAGTCCCGATATTGCCAAAAATTGACAGTGTTAGAACTAAACTCCAAATTGTCAGACGAGTATGTAATTATCTTGTAACTATCTCCAGCTAATTCGAATTAAAAAAAAACTTCAAAAATTACTTTCCTGCTGTAGGCTGAAGATTTAATGCCAGCTTAATTACTGTTTTGGTTATTTTCCCTTATTACCATTTAGATCAATATATAGTAACATGGCATAACAGCCAATCTTCTGATGTTGTGATTAGTGTTTTATACAAATCTTCACTGACTTCGGATGCAAATATCAAAGGACAAGACAGTGCAAATGGAGATGTCTCAACAGGCACGTAGTATTCTCTCTTAAACCATCACGGTGGTTGAGGGGGCAACCAGAATCATTTTGACAAATTACCTGAAAAATCATTGATAATCTTAAATAGATTAATACGTAAATAAATTGAAAAATGAAAAAAGATGTGAATTTTTATGTGAAACACTGTATGGCAGCATATGGCGAGGGATGAAGATTCTCAAATTCACCCAATCACCCAATACTGAGAGTTAGATTCCAACTTATCATTATTAGCATTGTTAGCACTACGACGGGATAATTCGACTATACATTTTTTTCTCGAAGGGGGGGGGGGGGGGGGGCCGGAATTTCAATGAAATTTCAACAGTAAAAATGTATCTTTGGAAAATGAGCCCCCCTTGCCGCCCTTCTCCTGATACTATGCACCATATCGGAAAAGTATACAATACAAAAATATTTTATTATGTTTAGAATAATTATTTGGTTCTAGTAAAACATGGGATTAAAAAAATTCACGAAGATTTTTTGTTTCTGTTGAAACGCGTCATCATTGCAGCTGGAAAGGGAGGGGGGGGATTTGTAATACAGTTACGTTAAAACAAGTCAGTGATAAGCCTCTATGAATCAGAAGGGGAAATCAATCTTGTCGGAAATCTCCTCTTATAGTTCTATGTGTCTATATTTTCTAGTTTTTTAAATTGTTACCCTACATTTTATTCTCATTTTTTTATCAGTACTAAATAATAAATAAAACGATCTGTTGAATTATTTCATAATGGTTCTACTCTTTCGGAAAATCTGATAGAAATACATTATCTACAAATATCTACATATTGCTTTCTGATCTGGATGAACAATATATAAACAATATAATTACTTTAAAAATGAAAATGGGAAATTATTTCAAATTGTAGTCAAACCAAGCTCAGCACAAAGCTCCTTTTGGATGTGAAGATTTGAGAATTTTCACACCAAACCTATTCTTTCTTTATTTTTAAGGGGGGGGCAAAATTATAATCATAGCTGCATACAGGAAAGATCTGATTTCCCCCCTTTTTCTCAAGTCCAAAGGGTGAGTCCACAATAAGAGCTATTATTATAGAAGCATCCACATAAATTTACTTATATTATTAATTTGTTCAAATTATGATCTACTATCGAGGGGGGGGGGGGGGGG
>PRKT01000083.1:1190987-1264521 GCA_003671525.1 Saccostrea glomerata | reverse complement strand
TCACCAACATTCACATAATCCTACAAATGTTAATCCTGGGTTTAGCTATTGTGTAAATGATAGCGAAACTGAAAAACATTTCGTATATCCTTTATATTTTCAAAAAAGCAGTGTCATTATTGACCCAATGCAGACAGACAACCTTATAGATGCAGGGAATCAACTGAATTTCCTTTTTGTTTACTGTCTATTGTGTATCGTAATTACAAATGTACATGTTACATGTACCACACTTGACAATTTTTCTGTCTTTATATAAAATTTAGAAAGAAAGAACAATCAAATAAATTTTCACTTCGCAGTTTGGCAGTAGCATTTAGGTAGCGTAATGTTGTTCCAGATATAATTTAAAAAAAAATAATTTTCACATATATGGTAACTAAAGATATATCTTTTATGCTGAAATCTTGACCTATCAAGAGCAATGTTTAAATTAAAATAATTTTCAAATGAATTCTACAGGCTTATCAAATTACTCTTGCATGGATTACCAGTAAATATTTTGTTTGAGAAAATAATTGTTTAAAAAAAAATGAATGGATGTTACCCGCTGTTCAGGTCTCCCCCTGGTGTCATAGAAAAGTGAAATGTAAAACAAACACTCACTCATAATACTATTCTCCACTGATGAATCCATAATATATAAATAACTATTAAATAATTATTAATAATTAAAAGAGACAATGAGATAAAAATACTGTGCATGGAAAAATATTAAATATTATACAACTATTAATCACCGTAGTAAAATTACAGAAGAAAATCATTTAACGTTCACTCTGAAAACGTTTGACGTTGTTGAAAAACATGACGTCATTATTAACCTGTTAAAGTATATTTGATAAAAATGAAGAAAAAACCTACTTAGAGTTGACTTAGGACCATAAAAATTCATATTTGACAACTTCTAACCTTACTCTATCAGAATCCGTGAAAAACTCAAAATGCATAAAAATTGCCATAAGGACCCTTTTCACATGGGCGCAATCATATGTTTATAGACAAAAAAAGATAAAATGCTTATTTTCCACCAATTTCAAAGCGATTTACAACTGAAACATTATACTTTACTGATAAATTTATGTTTTATTTATTTGCTTTAAACATAAGAAAAGATAGAAGGAACAACCAATCATATCCTAGACTATTTTGAAATATGGTGATTCTTCAAACTCCGATTTCAATGGAAAATATCGTCTACCCCCCTTTTTTTCAAGAGCTGGAATTATGGATAATTTTCTGTTTAGTGCTGGTATTAAGACGATTCATCAATTACCACTGAACTGTTCTTTGTATTAAACAAAGATTTTATGGACAAATTGATATTTATATTGAATTGTTTGGTTCCAAAATGTAGGCGGGAATCGAGAGTTAGCGTGCGTATTTCTTTCAGGATTCAGTTTTCTCTCCCTGTTTTCTTGGCCTTGGAAAAGTTCAAGGTTTTATTGGAGAATCACCATTACCAGTGATATTTAAAGGAATATGTGTTTCGTTTTATTATCAAAGAATATTTTACAAATTTTAGAGAACTCAGAAAGAAGGACAGACAGACAAAGTCAATTCACAGAGAAGTTCTGCATTATAGATTCACCCTAGTATGCTAGTTTTGGACTCACCAGTGAGAACGGAGCTGTAGTCCTGGAAGGGTTCCCGGAAGTCGTGCTTGTTTGCTGACTGCTGGATGTTCATCTCGGTCGGCATGGGGCCCCGGGGAGGGGTGTTGTAGGAGGCCATGGACGGGTTAGGATCTGGGGGTTGTTCATTTGGCATTCCTTGACCAGTAGAGGCACCCGCTCCTTGTTGAACACTTCTATAAAGAAAAAGATCACTCTAGAAAAGAACTAGTTTTATGCAAAAATACTGAGTTCATTTTGAAATACTCTTATGTCCAATAACATGTATACAAATCTAAGATCACAAAACTTATAAAACATTTATACATAATGAACAAATAATCATACTGATATCACAAATCATTCAAGTACGAGGGTTGTCCCAGAAAAATGCGAACATTTTTAATATCTTTTATTTCATAAGGACTATAAAAGTAAAAATTGGCACAAATCATGATCAACATATTTTGAATTATGCCTAAAAATTTTAGTGAAATATCTCGATAAATAAAATTTTCCTCTCATGTAAACGACTCTATCAAATCAGCTATTGGCGCAACACTGACGACGTCAATACGTATCTCATTGTGTTAATGAATTTCTTCTGGAAACTGAGCCTCTATAAATATTCATTTTTAAGCACACGTTCGGCAATGTATTTAATTTTTGTTTTAGTTACCAAGTTATACATCTCAAATACTAGTGTTACTAAAAGATTGGGGAGTTAATTCTTTCAACAGACAATTTCACATTCCCGATCATAAACCTACCTGATCGTATTATTCAACAGCGATCTTAAATTCACGTAGGCATATGACGTCCCGCTCTTGTCTTTCAGTTAGTCTTTATTAATGTGGTCTATTCTGTTGACTTCTATCGGATAACCAATCAAGTCAACCTGAATCCTCCTCTACTAGAGAGAAACCCTGTTTCCCATAGTTATGTTTGTGTTTTTTCATCGTTAACATCTTTTTTCTCTTTAAACAAGAGTCATATCCCGCTCAACATAGTGTTGCTTGATAGTTTGGTGTGCCACATTACCGCTCAACGTTACCATTTTTTACATTGTCTAATTCAAAGCGCTTTGGTATATATTGTTATATATCTGTCATTAATGATGTCAAATAAATGAAATTTTAAACACAAGTACACCAAATTATAGAGTATTTATGTAAGTAAGATTTTTTTACATTATATTGCCATATAGTCTGATGACAACGAAAACTTCAATTAAAATGCTATTTGTAAAAGTAAAAAAAATTGTTGTGCGCCGACCACCGATACTTAACATCATTTAAATACTGATTTTATATGTATACGACATCACAGGCATATAATATTTTGCCAGAAATATCTAAGAGATGATTTCCCAACAGCTTGCCAAAAATTATTAGTTTTGGTTGAACAGAATTAAAAATATTCAAAAAGTTCGCGTTTTTCTGGGACAACCCTCGTAAGTAATCTTTCTTGTTAACTATCATTACAAGATGATTAATTCTAATTTTTCCTCAATTCATATATACAATTTAGTATTTATCTTACTTTGCAGAAGTGTTTGTACAAACAATGTACTCCACTTCATCAGTGTAGGGGTTCTGGAAGCTGAAGCTACTGGTCCTTAGCCACACCCACTCATGATTGGAGGCCCTGAACCGGTACATGATCGACATCACCTGGCCTTTTAGCTTTAACACTGAAAATCGATTCATAACACAATGGTATTCTAATTCTTAAATCCAAATACTGTTTACCCTTCCCTCCCCCTATCCAAATGGAAAAAAAATAAATCATAAGTGAGACTATTACATAGAAAATCTATAGTATACTGTGTAGTAGTTTTCTTTTAATATACTTTGCATAAGACAGCTTTACTATAAAACTTTACTTTTTCACCCTGCATGAGAAATGCTTTCTGCCTCCAAGTAATTTTATAACACAATATACATACCTTGGTCAAAAGTGTCTTTCATGTGAGCTTTGTCCTCTGGGTGATAAAAATCAAAGGCAGATTTACCCAGAAGGTCAGCTGGCTGATATCCAAGTACTGGTGTCACTCTACAATACAATGTGGATTTACAATGTCAATTCTAAAGCAGAGTGACTGTGTTGTCTCCCTTTGTAAGAAAATAAAAGTCGTAAGCAAGCTAACTCCTATAAATACATGTAAATATTTTATACAAGTGTGTAATCTGTTAACAATAAATTCTAATGGTGGTTTCAGACTTGTAAACTGAAATATTTTTAAGTGAAAACAGAGCAGTGGGTTAGAGAACACTTAAGATTTGATTGATATTTCCTAAAAAATATTTCATTAAATTTCATAAATTAAGTTTAGATTATTCAGAAAAATACATGTAAAACTAATATGGAGTGTTTAGAAGTGAAACACCATGAGTTATTGGGTCTGAGTAGGGTTGTCAACTTGTCACCATCAGATTCATCTCGGGTGACAACCCTACTCAAACCTGATAATTTATGATGTCTCCCTTCTAAAAAGTCCATATCTGTATATTATGAAATGAATTCTTACACTCTAGTATTACTGAATATTGATTACCTTTGGTCTACAAATGTGAATTTTCCGTCAATATTATGCCTGGATATGAACTCTGTGCTGCCGTTGGGTCCCATGAGATCGCTGCAGTTAGGTGTACTGGTTACCTGGAGTCGACCGATGCCCACCAGACAACAGTGTGTACTCGAGTTCTCATCCGAGTCTCGGTCCATCTGGACTCCTATGGTCAAATATAAATATATACAAAATATAAATATACAGATACTTAGAATTATTACCAATTTTTGAGTCATTTTTAAGCAGCCAGAAAATATCAAACTATCATTATATTTTTTTTTCAATGTTTAAACCATAAATTACCTGAGGGTGGCCAGTTTTTGATATAGCCTGTTACGTGGACTACGGTATAGTGGTTGCCATCAGGCGAGGGCCCTAGAGTATTTCGCTGCCGTGCTCGGTGAGTGTGACTTGAGTTCATGCTGCTAACATCTATGTTACCCATCTTCATACGACAAATAAAACCTCGTCTGGATCCCATACACAGTCTGATAGACGCTACACACAACAAAGTCAAATGATTAAATCTCTAAGTATTCAAAATCTGGTTGGATAAGTAATAAATTGGTTGACATTTCCAGGCAGTTTCTTATCTTTTTTAAAACTTTGCTACTTACTCTGGTGACTGTCTTTCTTGACTGTTCCAGCTAGAAAGAGAAAAAAAGTCAGTTTCTAGAATATAGCCAATCTTTAAATATGTATTTTGATTTGTCAATTTGAAACATTAAACATTTAAAAAAATCAATATCTAGAATTCTTTTAGCTTTTATTTATGTAATTTCTACAATTCTTCTTATCTTTGGTTATAACTTATTATTTTAAGCCTATGTATAGTGATGAATTAAAATTTTTAAGTCTTTCTTCCTATGCTCTGTGGTAACTTACATTTTTCAGTCTAGATTTTTCTTTTTCTACTGTGTGGTAACTTACTTTTTAAGTCCAGAATTCTTCCTGTGTTCTGAGATTCAGAAGTTGACAGCTGCTCTCTAACCTTCTCCACATCATCAGGATGTACCAGTTCATACATAGAGTTTCCAAACCAGTCAGCCTGGAAAATAAATATTGATGTCAAAAACCACTCAAATACATATTTCAGACCTGTTCATTCTTACGATTTTGCTGTATTTTGTACGGATTTTTCGTCCAAATTACGTCTCACATTTGGCTGTTATGAAAATACAGAAATTAGAAATACAATTGTTTAGAAATGAATAGTTAGTTTTCGTTATGACCTGTCTCAGTTTCACGCTTTTTCACTCTAAGAAAAAGATTTCAAATACAGAAGTTATGTTGCTTTGCCAAAACGCTGTGATATTAAGTGACTTATAAAATATATAAAATGTTTTAGTAATCAGAAAAGCAGTTGTTCTCCATTAATGTATATGTAAAATTGATGGAAAATGAAATCTTACTGGCAAATGCCAAATCTCATGGATAAATCAAAACAAAAATACGGAGCGACAACGATATGGGTAAACAGGTCTGATATTTGCATCTTTTCAATGACATACAGACATCATTAAGTATCGAAGTCCCAGAAACCTTGAAGTCAAAGTACAGTATAATATTTGTGTAGCTGTACTACAATCATTTTAGCTGTTATGATTAACTGTATACTTTAGCAGCCCTAGAGGAATATCAAGCAAAATCAAGTACATAAGACACCTAGTTGAACTGAGATGCATCATAAGGTGTTCACAGTCTGCATATAATGGGTTTACCTGAGATTGGTTTAGAACCTGTGTGATGGAATCTGAGACATAAATCATTCTGCCTGTGTCACACTGAACAACAAACAGGAACCCGTCAGCTGCCTGTAAATACAAATCAATTTGTCTATGAGATATTGGAACCCTATAACATTTTTAATAAAACATTGTAAGTGCAGGGATCAGATTTTACTAAACACTTATCGAAAAACCTGGGAGCTAGGGCAAGATAGGTTTAAAGAAAAATTAAAATGCATTACAAAAGATTTTAAGACTGTGGTATTGGGCAAAATGCATTTTGTTGATCCCTCAGATCAACTAAATGCCTTCAGTCCAATGGCCTTTGGCTAACAGTTGAATTTTAATTAGACAAAACATGTAACCAGTCAATAAATAGATAATATTTACCTCTAGTATAAGATGTTTGAGCTCCTGGTCAGTCAAGAAGGAGGGCTTATAACAGCCATCAACACTGGTGTTTCCAGCAACTGAAAATAATACCTCAGTCAGCATTATTCTTTCCAAACATTATTTACATTGATTATATTGGGAAAGTTGGGGAGGGGGGGGGGCAATTGTTGGACATTAGAAGATTAACAATAATTAACAATTGAACAACTGAAAATTACAACCATTCTATCAAGCCAAGTGGCACATGTACTAAAAACCATTCTATGCAGCTTCTTTAATTCTCTATACTGTAGCATCAAAAAGTGTTCTTTTTTAAATCTGAGATTGTAAGGCTGTAAAAATTCCAAACTTTTCAATCTGTTTCATATCTCACCATGATGTCTAACAACTAGTAATGACACTTGCATGCTATAGATTTCTATATTGTATCTATACTGCATTATAGGAAAATCATTTGTAGACAATTCTCCCTAGAACATTTAAACTGTTTTACAGATCCATTCCATAACTGTGGAAGCTAAATGACTAAAGGGGGCACAAATAGACTTGGGAGTCAACTGCAGCAGTGTCTAATTTTCTCTACTGTATAATTTTCACAAAAAATAACTCTCTTGTGACATTTACACCTAAAGTAATGATAACTGGATCAAAGACAATTTCAAAAATGGAGCAGAACATATTTGTTTATGAAACACATACAATGAAAGTGGTTTACATCAAATGTCAAAACTTATTTTTTTGCAATGAATAGCTGTTTCTTTATTGGATGACAATTCCCGATCATTGCAAAGACTGAGTACAGGTAGACACATTTATATCTAATGGTTCTCACTTGATCTAAATCTAGGTCACAATTTCAGGATTATTGATTTAGCCATACTGCTAAGCCTTCTTATGCTCTAGTTTTTAAACAGTTTTCTTTCTGTATAAGTATTATTGTGGATTTTTTTCCAAAAATAAATACATGTACTGGTAATACAGTATACATGTATTTTGTCTATAATTAAAAAATGTCTGAACCTTTATAATTTTCATAAAAATCTCCCTTTAGAAATATAAGGTTATCTTTTCCAGCATTGTCAATATCTCAAACTTAATATTACCAGTACCTCTTAAAGTTTTCATGTGAGAGACGGCCATTCTTAGGATGGTCAGCTTGTCTGGTTTTCTGGCCAGTGTGCTACAGGTAGGAACCATGTCACAGAGTTCATTGATGTAAGAGGTCATCTTATTCCTCCTTCTTCTCTCTATCTCACAATGGCTCTCTCTACAAAAACAGGCAACTGTACTGTCATGGCCATATATATCATAAATGTATAATAGTACCTGTATTTGTACTGCATCTGTTTATTTTTCTTACAGAGTATTTGTTATTACTAATTTTTGTTTCTAGCTTTTTGTTCTATTTATTTAATTTAGAAAAATCTTCAAATACCAGACATATTTGATGTTTGACTAAAATGAAGATTTTTATTTGAAATTAATCCTTTAGTTCCAAAGAATATGAAATTCAAAGTAATCAAAATTGGAAAGAATATGCCATTAATTTACACATCTATTACTTTAATGTATTGTTGCTAACAAGAAATAAATTGAAAATCTTGGGAAATCCATCTTTTTTTCTGTTGAGGTACTAAATGACTCAAGTTTTCAAACCAGATTGTTTTGCTACTCACCTCTGCTAATATATCAGAGAGTAAATGTTGCAAATGTACTTATTTTAAAATAAGTGCTCTGTATGTTCTTTTTTAATGAACTAATTCATGTAGTTCATCAAAGTAAATAGCAATTTTTATTGTTGTTAAATCTAATTTGAAAATTTTCCTCCTTTGAAAATCATTACAGGTGCATTTATACATACAAACTACTCAAATGTGTATCAATCAAATGTCAGATTAATTTGGACTTAATTAATGTCAGTCTATATTCTTTTTTTCTTTTAAATTGACCCAATCTTTTAGGTCTTTGATTATCCTTAATGCTTACAGTAGATTCAATAAGTTTTGATACAATTAAATAAATTAAACTAAATATATGTGATACAGTAACTAGAAAAAATGAAAGCTACTTTTCTGTCATTACAAAGGCCTAACTTGATAAGTGTTTCCGATTAACAGAGTAACAACTCCGTAATGACCCAATGAAGATAAGTATCCACTTCATAAAGAGTTAATGTGTCTGAATCACTGCACAGAAAATGTCAAGGAAATTAAACTTAAGTATAATTTCTATTTCCTGCCTATGACCATAAAAGAAATGTTTCTGAAATGATAAATAAAAATCCATGCTTCATTTAGAATCTCTTCATATTTTTGTTTTGATCAGATGAATTTAAAAAATGTCTAGATCTTTGTTTTCTATTTTAAAAGAACAGCTTCAGAATGATCCACAAAATACCCCACTGCAATGTACAATGATAAAATTTAGGAATATTGATGTTCCAAAAAGAAAAAAAAACTCAACATGTTCCTAAACATTATAAAGATAAACATAGTACGAGCAACAAAGATGGAGATATGATTTTGACATTTTATAATTAATCAGAACAGCTTAGAAGAGAGTTAAAATGTCCATCATGACATGTGGTTCAGGTATTGACCTACTAGTAGATTGTGTTAAGTGGATTTTTACCTGGCAAACCTTTCCTTGTCAGCCTGCTCCTGATTGTACCCCCCACTCTGTCCATCCTCCTCATCTGACCTAATAATAGAATTACGACCTACATAAATCATACAGTCAAACATACCAATTACATGATTAATTATCAAATCTTTTTGTGGGTAAGAATTGGCTTTAAGTATGACTTGAGTAGAAAATATTGAGAAGAAAACATCAAAATTCTAGGACAATTCATTTATTAATTTTACCAATGACTTACATTATCTACATACATTGAATAATTATCATAAGTGAATAATATTAAGGAAGGGAATGACTTCAACGAATGTAAATACCGTATAGCTGGTTATTTTAGAAGGGTGTTAATTTTGGCTTACTTTGGCGTTTTGGTGGATGCCCGCTAAAATTTTAATCACTAAAATATTCAGAACTCTTCTTAGTGTTCTCTTGTAAAGAGCTGAAACTCAGTGTCGGCTAAAATTAATTACGCCAAAATTATTTGCATATCTTTGAGCAGGTTAAACGCCAAATTTTACACCCGCCAAGAAAACCTGCAATACGGTATTCTAATACATGTATATGATCTTTCATTCAGAACCCTGGCTGACCAAGGGGTTATAAATTTCACAATTTGGAAGAAGCACTTTTGCTCACAATAAAGATATAATTAGTTAATCTTCTAAATACCCAAGAGCAGAGATTTTTTCCGAAAGAATTAATATATTTTCATCATTTTCATCAATTTTGATGGTTTTAACCCTAACTTTCAAGTCCCCAGTAACAGTTGGGGGACAGAGATTATGAAACTTGTGTCCCCTTCCACCCATTCATGCTACTGGTACACAATGTGTATGCCAAAATTAATCGATATTGGTCAGTAGTTCAAGAGAAAAAGCTGAAGATGTTCAAATGTTATGAACATATTGCAAAGTGGATGAAATCAGAGAGCAAAAGATAGGTCATTTGAGTGATTCAAATTAATTTCCAAAACACAGATCTAAAAAACTTTTATGTCTAACTATTTATCATGTTTATTCTTAAAAAAAAATGCCTCAAGAGATAACTAAAGCTGAATGATGATTCAAAATGTTTATAATTCAAAAAATTCTTTGTACAATAAAATAGACCCAAACTTTGATAATTTTATATCTAGTCTGGGCTGCATATGAAGGGTTCCCAGATAAACCGGAGGTTATCTCGTGTTACTTACTCCCTCCCAGATCCTCCCTTGCGTTTTCTATTCCCTCCTTTGGAATTATCAGGTGTCCCTGGAAAAAATACAGACACAATATTTATAAACAGAACTTAAACCATTCCATAAAGTTAACTCATCTTGAAGTTGTACAGAGTTTCTTGACAAAGATACTGCTTATCTGGGCCCATCTGCCTCATCTCTCAAGGCTTCTTTCAGTGGGTCTTGAGAACATGCAATTTATGAGAAGTGAAGTCATGAATGATGCTGTTTTTAAAAGGAATTTAGAGAATTTTTTATTTACTAATGAATTCTCTCACATTCATGTCCACCCTGTCACAAGATGATGAAACTTAGGGAAGACATCAGCTTGTCTATGAATCCACTGAGCAAAGTTCTTGACCACTTGAATACATGATGTCGTGACACTGTATGTATAAAAACTGTCAAACACACAGATCAAAAATTTGCAAAGAGTACAGTGGAGAAAAAAATCCATTTTCCCCACAACAAGTGAAAAGTTTAACATCTAACTAAAAATCCTTGCTTAGCCCACTTAGTATGAAATCACTTTTTATTAGCGAGAACTTTATTTTCGAGTAATTACCCGAGACGGTATGCTCGCGAAAATTTCATTCTCCAATAGCGGCCCACGAGTTTATTACACGATACCCTCGGTTTCGTTACAATATATATTAAGTATAAAATGCACGGCTACAATATCTTGGTCTGATACCTAATTGGACCACAACTACAGAGTCAAGCATACATGTGATCATAGGTATCTCCCAATGCAACATCTTTACAATAAAACGTCATCATTGTGCATGAGCTTTCATCAGATTACTTGGGAATGTCAAATTGTACCCAAAAGCTCTCTGACATTGCTGAGAGCCTTCAAAGACGAGAGACATGAAATTTTGTCTTATGGCTTCTTTCTGTGGTAAAGTCTATATTTTGACAGAAGTTAAATTAATGAAATTTTACTGCACAGTAAACTCCTGCTTTGTTTGAAGCTTTCTTCCACTGAAGCTTTATAAACTCTTCTTCAGATTCTTGACCACGACCAGACAAAGATTTCACACTTGAGAAAGGCTTACCCTATAATTCAGTGACACTTGATATGTAGACTATTAATTTTTTATTCTTTAGGATAGGCTTCTCTGAAGACATCAATTTCATGCAATCATACAGGTGTCATGTTTATCTTTTTATGTGAAAAACTTCTTGCACTTTACTTAATTACCTTGTTTTTTTTACAAGCAGAAATATTATACTTTTCCAATAAGTCATTTGTTCTTTTTTTTTCCTCCTAAGATTATTGTGCTGTGGTTGGACTTTATGAGCATTTAATGTTAAACAGAGTTAGAATGTCACAGTAATATCTTACTTAAATTCAGTCATACTTATTTCTTTAGACTTGTTAAAGTTTATTCAAACTATTTTTGGAATATATTGAATTTCAAATATATATATATATATTTAAAATAACTTACGTTGATCATAAAATCATTCATCTAAATTAAAAGTTTTAGGTAAGATTGTATTGATCCTTAAAGCTGCACTAATTAAGTTTTAATGACTCTCGTATCAAATCTTCTCTCAATCACACTTTTCGTGAAATCATATCAAAACTGAGCGAGAAATTGTTTTTCACAAAAATAAAATACATAATTTTTCACAAAAATAAAATATATAATTCTATCTTCAGTAACCATGACAACACTATCCATTATAATTTAAAACTGCTAAATAAAATTACCCCCGTTAATAATCTTGATATAGTCTATATAATTATATATCAATATACAGTGTACATTGAATCAGGGTAGTTCTGTAGGAGTAAGGGTATATAGTTCTGTAGGAGTAGCATTTGAAATGGATATTATTAACAATGAAATTTAACTCTATTTCAATAATATTGATATTCCAGTATATTGCTATTTGTGGAGAAAATATATCGTATTGGAATATGTTTTTTCAATACAGATATACCGGCAAAATTCTTTGGCTTGATGAATCTTAAGGGAAAATTTTAAATTTCAAATGTCAGAAGCATTATCAATTGTGCCAATTTAAACAGTAAAGTTGCTTTCAATGCAAAGCTGTAGTGAAATCATCAAGAGCTTAGTTGTGACAACATATTTATAATTTTATATACTCTGTTTATAAAGGAAGATTAAAGAAAAGATCATTATGACTGTTATTGAGAAACTGCAATACAGTTAAAAATATTGCAATGTATCACAATACCAATTCCCAGCCAATACATGTACTCAGTCCTAATTTCAAGTAAAATTTTAATACAACTTTAAGAAAGGGAATGGGATGGGTTTGGGTGAGAATGAACATTTTTTTGAAAAAAAAGTTGAAAGTCACACAGATGGAAGATGGCCATCTCAACATAAACTCCTTCAGTATACTTCATCACTAAGCTATTACAATCAACAGTTTGTGTTTGTTAAAGCTAGGGGATAAGTATTTGTTTGAGAAGATATGGCAATTTTTGCATAATAAAACTTTTTTTTTCAATTTTATGACATGCTAAAAATTACCAAAAAATAAGTTAAATATATAACCACATGATAGCTGCCCAAAACAAGGGCTCTGCCTTACCTTTACCACTGCATCCCCTAATACAAAAGAGCAAATACTATCTAAGACTATAAATCAAAGCAGCATTTGACATTGATTCCAATGCAAACTGACACTTCTTTTACACAAATAAGGATAAACAACTAACCCCCCCCCCCCACACACACAAGCATGTCCATTAAAAGTAAAATTAATTTCATATATTTGTTATATGATAAAGTGACAACTAATTATTATGCACCTTGAGAACTATAAATAGCAGTTCATGACAAATGAGTCCATTTCGTCATGTTTCACCTGATAACAGGTGAGAACTCCAATACACAGACATAGCCCCCAGTGATCAAAGTAGTGTTCAGCTTAATGATCAAATACTGAAACAGGATATAGCAGATAATCATGAAATTATCCAGGTTTCTACAGTTAGAAGGTTTGTTTTGGTGGTGGATAAAAACTTGTAAAGTATTCCATAGAAGGACCTTCCTCTAATAATAAAAAATCTACATAAAAGATGGCAGCTATTATAAAAAATGACATATGTTAAATGAATACTGGTAAATGAAAAGGTATATTGTGTGACATCATATTGGTTTTATCCTTTGCTTAAAAGGTATTGTCTACTACATTTATTTTCACATTATACATAAAAAAAATTCTATACAAAAGGAGCAAAGGAGCTAGTAGCTAGAGTTCTATGATTTTCTGTTAGTGACACGACCTGTTGATGTCTGTAGTCCTACTCATACTTGGATCGCTGAAGTGTGACGTGTGTAGGAGTGCAGTTATACCTAGTTCACCAGAATTCGTGACTTAAGTTCAGACTCCTGGGTGGCAGAAATAATTAAAGAAGGTCACAAGGCAGTTTATGGAAAACAATGTCATTCTGGGCCATTTTGATAACAAAGTTTTCACTGAATATTTTACTAAATCAAGTAACAAGAGGCAGTCATCTAATAGCTGTATTATATTTGGTTTGTACAGATATAAAATTAATGAAAACACTGACATTTAACAAATCAGCATGCCTGAGACATTGATAATGTTTCATGAAAAAGAGTTAGAAGCAAATTTCACCAAGGAGTGAGAAAGCAAAATGTTTTTTTTTAATTTGCGTTAGTATACTTCATCAGTTGTGCATACTCTCAGGATGTGTTGAATGTTCACCATTAAAGTTGTGAACGCTGCAAATTAGTAGAGTGAAATTGAAAACCAATAATTTGGAGTGAAGCTGAAGTGATACACCAATAAGTGAAGACCTACCTATGCTGGTGACATATATCTGTATGACAGCTGTCTACCTGTATCAGTTGATCTGTCTCCTCAGCAGGCGTAACAGGTGTGTCGTCTGCTTCCACACCGAGATGTAAAAACTGAAGGAGACCGCCACTGTCTGCACTCTAGAAAAAATAGCACAAATATTCTTATCTCAGGATTTTTTTTTCTTAGTTTTTACATCCGAAAAATATTTACATCTGTGATTTAGACTCCACTTGGAATATTTGAGAGGAAGAAAATTTATCAGTTAGGTTTGTTGGTGATAAAAATTTATTTCCATTGGCACTTGAAATTTGACTGACGAGTTTGAAGACAATAATGGATTACACTAATTATCGATATCAAGGACCTTCAAAGCACCTTTATGACTTTACCCAGGGGCAGCGCTCCCAGTCTAATACATTTTCAGGAATAGCGCCTATTCCTGTTGTCTATACGGAAATGGCAATCTATGGTAAGATTTAACTAAGAAATATATTGGAAGGGGAAAAGACAAGATTTCAAGTCAGATTTTAAAACTTTATTATCCCCTTGCAACAGAGTTGGAAAGGATATAGTCACATGCTTCTCATCCTCCACCTCGTCGCTGTGCCACCCCCCTACGAAATGTTCAGAGCAGATTCGACTATATTCGTTCGGTGCCCAGTCATCTCTGTTAATCGCACGAATCCATGCCTTTCTCTTCTTACTGCCTTTTGGAAATCTGAAAAAACTTATGCCCTTGCCCTTTGTTTTCTCGCCTTGGCGATTAGAACACTGGTAAACAACGCAGTGAAAGACCATTACGTTGTTATTGTAAACAACCTTGGAATGCGGATGTTTTGTTGCCGTCCGGAAGCGTTTATACGCATGCGCTAAAAACAGGACCGCAGTTAACGTGAAAAGGCTTATGGCACAAAATCTGTTACAGGAAAGGAGTAAATAAATGGTTGGACCAGAAATCGATCCCAGGACCCCTGCATCACTAGTCAGGTGCTCCAACGATTGAGCTATCTTTGGCCGATATCCATGACTGTGCGCTAGCTCACACCATTACAAAACTATAACAGGAAAGAAGAAAATGTATGGCTTGGCGGGTAATCAAACCATGGAGACCCCTGCATCACTAATCAGGTTCTCTACAAACTGAACAATCCACAGGCCAACATCCATATCTAAAACCATTACATTCCTCCCTCCTTAAATGGTCTTCCCCCTCGAAGACAGAACCTAAGTTCTTATAAGCCCCTGGTAAGACTTTCATTTGCAATACCCAGGGTGGTCAATGGCACCAAATCTGTAACAGGAAAGGAAAAATGTATGTCTGGACCAGGAATCAAACCCGGGACCTCTGCATCGCTAGTCAGATGCTGTACCAATTGAGCTATCCAGACCATTATCCACGGCCCTAACCATTAAACATGCATGTAGAAATAAAGTTATCTCTTTGAGATCTTTATTTTTTAAACTCTTGCCAATAGTCTCTCTACTCTATAAAAATGTCAAAATGCAGTAGGCCTACATGTAGAATTTTCATTGGGCAAGTGGGTTTAGAAATGTTATAATAACCAAGTTGGTCCCAGAGTCTAGTAACTACAGCCTTATTGATCAGCAAGATGATTATCATAGTATAAAAACTCTTTTCTAAAGTATTTGAAATTTATTCTCTATTTTTTTAATTGATGGAAGCAAAGACCTATATACTAAATTATTAATTGATAGAAGTGATATCGTTTGTCACAATCTTTAGATAATTCAGATTAAGGCTGTTTTAAAATGAACTAATGTAAGAGTCTATCTAATTTCAAAGTGATATGGTAAAAAAAACTGCTATTCCAGAAAGTAGTTTCTTTATATGATTTTAAAGCATTTATTTTTTGTTTTATATAATAAGTGGTATTTGTCAATCATTTTTTGTAGATGACCACCTTCTTTAACCCTGGCTGTGAGACACAGAAATGTCCAGAATGTAGTCCAGGTCTTGCTTATATTGTGTCCAAGGGAGATAATGACATTCTACACTATATCATATCAGCAATAGGGGGGCCACCTTCAGCACTAGTAATCAAGACTAACAAACCAAAAGGCAAATACCAGCTTCAGATAGACTGTAAAAAGATTGCTTCTAAGAATGAAACAGAGAGGAGGGACGCTATCATCAAACCAGATGGTGTAAAAGAGCTGTATTCATTTGGGGTTGTGTTTACAAGGGCAAGTTCACATGTATTCTGCATGACACCACAGCAAAACTTGGTTATAACGAAGTCACTAGGACCTATGAAATTACTTCGCTATATCCGTAATTTGTTATAAACGTATAAGAAATTCATTAAATTTATATAGCTGGGGATCCAAGATGACTTCACTATATCCGTTAATTTGCAATATCCTTGTTCGTACTAAACAATTTTTGCTGTATATCCTTATTTAAATTTTAGTCAAATGGTACATGTAGTGAATACTAGTGATATAAGGTACACCTGCATATCTATTGAGTATTTTTCTAGACTTAAGCCAATAAACAGATAATGAACATTGTAGTTCAGAAATGCCCATAAACTATATTTTTGTTTATTAACACCGAACTAGATGTCATTGAGGTTTCAGATTTATTGGGATACTTAAGGGTATTATTTGGATACCTAGGGTTCCCTTGGGATTCTTGTTATCGTTTTGTTTGTGCATTAAAATATGCAATGAACAGTTGCAATGTTACAGTTACAAAAGTATATAAACCATTTTTAGATTTATAAAGGTCAAATTGTGTGTAATTAGAGTATTTTAGAATACTTTCCAGGGTACATTTGGATGTCCTTGTGGTAACATAAGGTCATTCTTTGGTTCAATATGCTGGCCTGGTATCATTTTGTTTTGTGTACTGCTCTGTTTAATTCAATTAAGATGATTATAGCTTTAATTTGCCCTTCAAAACTTTTTTTTGTAATTTACAAGAGCAAATAAACCATATTTAGAGTAATTAATGTTATATATGGTGTCCTTGTGGTTCCTTGTGGTTCCTTGGGGTTAAAAGATGTACCCCATTATCCTTTATGCCCTATTTCATCACCAATATATGCATCAACAACAACATGCTCATTTACAAATCAAAGGTTTAACATATCATGTCATATCAAATATGGCTATGGCCATCTTTGAAAAAAATGTATCCTTCTATGAACTGACTAAAGATGGACTGACTCAAATTTTTTAACCTCCAGAGTCCAGTACACAAGTATCCTTTTTAAAAAAAATTAAATTCAAAATTTTCTTTTTCCTTAAATAACTATCTTAATGTTGTATTCACAAAAAATCTGCCCTACCTAACAACTCAACTGTTTTACCGGTATATTGAGTGGAGAGGGCAGGCAAACCTTTTAGATGGCCTATAGTAACCATAGTTTATATTTGTTGTGCAGTTGTCCTAGTACAAACATTTTGAATATAATATTACTGTGACTTTATTACATACAAAATATATAATATTAACTAAAGTTTTTTTTTATTATTGATTTTATTATTAGTTATTTCAATACAATTCAATACTTTTTTAATACTTATAATCTTTTCTTTATGTCTACATGTTTAAGAAAAGCTGAGATGAAAAAAGAACATGTATTTCTTTTCATCTTCAGTTCTATATAATTTTGTATTATTATGCTTCCTGTCAGTTTCTCTCTATATAACCCATACCCTACTATTCTTGCATAGTGGTCTAATGATTTATATAGCGTAAACATACTATGCCGAAATAGTGCATGGCTTTATTTACTGAAAAAAATTCTGCAATGCCGTCGCCGGGAATCGTACTCACGACCACGAGATTGCCAGCCCGATGCCCTATCAATTACGCCACAGAGACGATCACTAATTAGTGGAATTTTATTAAGTATATAAACTTAATTTATAAAATTGACACAAGAAGGAAAAATGGACAAATATTATTTGAAAACAGTTATATTATTCTAAGGGACCTTAGATTAATGTATACAACAAAGTTTCGAACTAATTACATACAGATCGTTAGATGAATTAATTGCAAAGGGTCATTAAACCGCTTTTTTATATGACGCTTGATTGAAGGATGTAAAAGAAAATTATCAATGAGAATCGACGTCTGCAAACAAACAACAATTGCTAGATCTAACAAAACAGATAATAAAGATGAGTTGCTTTGGGACAGAAAATACCAGTATTTAGAGAAAATACCAGTAACCAAAATAACTAAGCATGCAACCAATTTTAGCATGAAGATTTTGTATGAGTTCTTGCAAGTGCGATGTGTTAGCACCGATATTTTCAGGAAAAAGTCAAATGGATTGCCGCATAAATAATAACAACAGTCAGCATAATAATAATAGTGTTGCATTATGCATGTACTAGGCATAGTACATGCATAATGCAACACTATTATATAAATATACATAGTTATATAAGCAATGATAACTGCATTTTTTATAAATAGCACTAATAAAATGTTTATATTCATTTCTTAATTAGCGAACAAAGAAGAAACAACTAAAAAAGTAAAGTGGCATGTTTTGGCTTACAGTGGTGGAGTGTAGGTATAGCATGTATAGCAAGTGGTGAGTAGTAAACCTTGTTAAGCAAACACATAAGAAAAGAGATCATTAAAACTAAAATCTTTTTATTTTTGAAATCGTCAAGCAAATTTTGTGTTCAACCTTCCCAGAATTCCTTCACAATTGGGATTCCATGCAATAATGGTATATGTTTCTGGTCTGCATTGTAAAAATTCACTAGTCCTATTTTGTTTGTTTGTTTGTGTGTTGTTTAATGCCCCTTGTCACTCATATTGTCTTGAAAAGCCATCACTTGCCAGTAAAGGGCTGCAAATTTAGACCTGTACTTCGTCAATAGGACATCCGAGCTGTGAGGGATATTTTATGTCCCAATACCTACTGCGAGACAGGAACTTGGTTTTTACCCCACCTCTGTTGATTTTTAGATGAAATCCTTGCTTACCATTGGCTGAAGTCTGTCATGTGAAGGAGGTGGATTACTTACCCACATCTTTTTGATTTCTTGGTTTACGGATTTTTTTTTTATCCAAACTTGGGGGCGGTTGGGAGAAATGAAAATAAAATTAAATGAAGCTTTTGTGTGTTCATGAAAGAAATGCAAGTCAGAGTCATGTAAGAGTATGTGTGTTATATTTTTTAGGCATAAAGTTTTGTAAGTTAAATCACCATATATCATGATACATACGGGTGCCCTGATACATACTGCATAACTTTTAGGATGATTTACGGTTGAATTAGGCAATAAACAGATAATGAACATTGTAGTTCAGAAATGCCCATAAACTATATTTTTGTTTATTAACACCGAACTAGATGTCATTGAGGTTTCAGATTTATTTGGATACTTAAGGGTATTATTTGGATACCTAGGGTTCCCTTGGGATTCTTGTTATCGTTTTGTTTGTGCATTAAAATATGCAATGAACAGTTGCAATGTTACAGTTACAAAAGTATATAAACCATTTTTAGATTTATAAAGGTCAAATTGTGTGTATTTTAGAATACTTTCTAGGGTACATTTGGATGTCCTTGTGTTAACATAAGGTCATTCTTTGGTTCAATATGCTGGCCTGGTATCATTTTGTTTTGTGTACTGCTCTGTTTAATTCAATTAAGATGATTATAGCTTTAATTTGCCCTTCAAAACTTTTTTTTTGTAATTTACAAGAGCAAATAAACCATATTTAGAGTAATTAATGTTATATATGGTGTCCTTGTGGTTCCTTGTGGTGTCTTTGTGGTTCCTTGTGGTTCCTTGGGGTTAAAAGATGTACCCCATTATCCTTTATGCCCTATTTCATCACCAATATATGCATCAACAACAACATGCTCATTTACAAATCAAAGGTTTAACATAACATGTCATATCAAATATGGCTATGGCCATCTTTGAAAAAAATGTATCCTTCTATGAACTGACTAAAGATGGACTGACTCAAATTTTTTAACCTCCAGAGTCCAGTACACAAGTATCCTTTTTAAAAAAAATTAAATTCAAAATTTTCTTTTTCCTTAAATAACCATCTTAATGTTGTATTCACAAAAAATCTGCCCTACCTAACAACTCAACTGTTTTACCGGTATATTGAGTGGAGAGGGCAGGCAAACCTTTTAGATGGCCTATAGTAACCATTGTTTATATTTGTTGTGTAGTTGTTGTCCTAGTACAAACATTTTGAATATAATATTACTGTGACTTTATTACATACAAAATATATAATATTAACTAAAGTTTTTTTTTTATTATTGATTTTTTTATTAGTTATTACAATACAATTCAATACTTTTTTAATACTTATAATCTTTTCTTTATGTCTACATGTTTAAGAAAAGCTGAGATGAAAAAAGAACATGTATTTCTTTTCATCTAAAGTTCTATATAATTTTGTATTATTATGCTTCCTGTCAGTTTCTCTCTATATAACCCATACCCTACTATTCTTGCATAGTGGTCTAATGATTTATATAGCGTAAACATACTATGCCGAAATAGTGCATGGCTTTATTTACTGAATAAAATTCTGCAATGCCGTTGCCGGGAATCGTACTCACGACCACGAGATTGCCAGCCCGATGCCCTATCAATTACGCCACAGAGACGATCACTAATTAGTGGAATTTTATTAAGTATATAAACTTAATTTATAAAATTGACACAAGAAGGAAAAATGGACAAATATTATTTGAAAACAGTTATATTATTCTAAGGGACCTTAGATTAATGTATACAACAAAGTTTCGAACTAATTACATACAGATCGTTAGATGAATTAATTGCAAAGGGTCATTAAACCGCTTTTTTATATGACGCTTGATTGAAGGATGTAAAAGAAAATTATCAATGAGAATCGACGTCTGCAAACAAACAACAATTGCTAGATCTAACAAAACAGATAATAAAGATGAGTTGCTTTGGGACAGAAAATACCAGTATTTAGAGAAAATACCAGTAACCAAAATAACTAAGCATGCAACCAATTTTAGCATGAAGATTTTGTATGAGTTCTTGCAAGTGCGATGTGTTAGCACCGATATTTTCAGGAAAAAGTCAAATGGATTGCCGCATAAATAATAACAACAGTCAGCATAATAATAATAGTGTTGCATTATGCATGTACTAGGCATAGTACATGCATAATGCAACACTATTATATAAATATACATAGTTATATAAGCAATGATAACTGCATTTTTTATAAATAGCACTAATAAAATGTTTATATTCATTTCTTAATTAGCGAACAAAGAAGAAACAACTAAAAAAGTAAAGTGGCATGTTTTGGCTTACAGTGGTGGAGTGTAGGTATAGCATGTATAGCTAGTGGTGAGTAGTAAACCTTGTTAAGCAAACACATAAGAAAAGAGATCATTAAAACTAAAATCTTTTTATTTTTGAAATCGTCAAGCAAATTTTGTGTTCAACCTTCCCAGAATTCCTTCACAATTGGGATTCCATGCAATAATGGTATATGTTTCTGGTCTGCATTGTAAAAATTCACTAGTCCTATTTTGTTTGTTTGTTTGTGTGTTGTTTAATGCCCCTTGTCACTCATATTGTCTTGAAAAGCCATCACTTGCCAGTAAAGGGCTGCAAATTTAGACCTGTACTTCGTCAATAGGACATCCGAGCTGTGAGGGATATTTTATGTCCCAATACCTACTGCGAGACAGGAACTTGGTTTTTACCCCACCTCTGTTGATTTTTAGATGAAATCCTTGCTTACCATTGGCTGAAGTCTGTCATGTGAAGGAGGTGGATTACTTATACAGTAAAACTCGGTCATTGCCAAGTCACTGTGACCTATGAAATTACTTCGCTATAACTGTAATTGGTTATATCCGTACAAGGAATTCCTTAAATTTACATAGCTGGGGATCCAAGATAACTTCACTATATTTGTGAATTCGCAATATCCGTGTTTGTATTAAACAAGCTTTACTGTACCCAATCAATTGTAAATCAATACTAGGTCAATGTATTACATAAGTAACATAATGTGACGTCATAATATGCACAGTTTAAGGTTGATGAAGCATGAAGCAAAGAAAAACATTTATAAATCACAGATAATGCGTAAATGTTTCATCGGTGGGGTAAATTCATAACATAGTTTTTTAGTGACAGGGTACGGGATGATACCTGGTTATAAGACTCGACTTCACCTGCCAGGTATGAAATTTACTAACCAGGTATCATCCCGTACCCTATCACTAAAAAACTATGTTACTAATAATACCATCTCAAAAATATTTGTCAACTTTCCAGAAATCTTTAACTCCCAGGGTTCCATAAAATAATAGTGAATATAATGGTCCCTTGGTTTTGTATATATTTTGTTTTTGTCTACTCTATTATTCCTTTTTTTAAAATACTGCTCTTGGTATATTCAGACTATATTATGAACCATTAGACAAACCTCGGCTGATTCCATCACCATCATCAAACTTGGCTGTTTGAGGAAACTTGATTATAACGCTTTGAAAAATGATAATAAACAAGCATCTGACACAAGATTAAAATCTTTAAAAGCAGTAGGGTAACAATTAGAATAACACTACCAAGAAACAAGCATTTCGCATTTCTAAAATTATCAAGTGTTTGTGAACAGATTGAATTCAGCACATTGTGCATGTTCATTTAAAGGGCACAGCCATATTGCCCATGTAGTAGGAAAGGAGAAATGCATGATGTATGGCTAGACCCCAGGAATCAAACCCGGGACCCCTGTATTACTAGTCAGGTACTCTAACCACTGAGCTATCCAGGTCTATATCCACCATCCGGAAAGCCCAAACTTCTACATTCTTCCCTCCTTAAACAGTCTTCAACCTCAAAGACACAAGTTCTAAAGGCCCTGCCAGGAATTACTCATTTATACATACACTGTAACTTGAACAAGGCCCCCAACACTGGCCACCAAAATTATTGCCGAGGTTAGACAATTTTAAGGTACGAATTGGCCGAGGTGTGCTGACGTACATATTATGGAGTCTGACGACACGTGCAACTTTTAAAATGAAGCTGAAAGTGTAGAGTTGCAAGTGTAAGCTGTGTGAATCTACCCTCACCTAAACGGTCACACCATAAAACAAATTAATGCTATACTGAATAAAATAATGTATAATGTCAAGCTGGATCTGAATCTGGGATATTTTCAAGTCCCTCAGACTCTCACTCCCAGCTTTTATCATGCTATAGTAAGATATAACTGTGTATGTAAATATCTATTTCAAAAGTATGAAGGGGTATTTGTTAAGTCTTTATTTTTAATTTTATGCACCATTCATATGGATACAATATTTTGTGTCTATGTGTCAAAATAAGTGGGTGATAAATATCTTTGATTGTGTTTTTATTTCAGTTCTCTGGCTATACTCACCAGCACCCGACGGTCCCGGGGACACTGTAGATGACGCTGACATACGAGGTTTTCCCTAATGACTACAGAAAGTATCAAAACTTGTTTATTTTTCCCTTTGCTTTGATGGAAATTTTACAGGAAACAAACAATTCTCGTCCAAAACGAGATCAAAATAGAACACGGTGTAAAAATTCAGAATTCGGATAAAACGGATCTAGATTATTCCCCTTTGAGGAACTCTTCCTAGATGCCAACATGGCCAAACAAGAACGGGGAGTTGTGTCGGCAAAATGTAAGCTGATTTAATTATAAGTTCTATATTTTTTTACTTCGGAATTTTAAAATTGATAAATGGCTGAGTGTGCATAATTACCATGTTATTGCAAAAGCACTTTCAACTCAATCCATACACTGATACAGTAAAACACGTATATAACGAACTTTATTACAGCGATAACTTGCTATTACAGACTGAGAGGTTATTTTAAATTGTTGTCAAAAAACTACAATAACATTATAGGCTAGCACATGCACTTATTTTTGTTGAAGTTTCTTTTTCCATGGTAATATAGGAGTCAGCCCCATCACAGGGTACAGGCACCTGTTTTGTATATGGGACACCCCTACTTATTTTTACCACAATTTCAGGCACCCCAGATTCAAATTCGTATTTTGTTAATATATCAATCGATAACATTCTTCAAAATGACATATTGTTCACTTTTTTCTTAATTGTCAATTATATTGTTTCAGACATCTCTTGTCGAGCCTCTTTCATAAGTTTATTGTACCGGTAAACCACTCATTTCTTCCTCTAAAATTATTTTGATACAAAACAAGACTTTGAATGGGATACAAAGCTTCCAGATGGGGTTATAAATATTAAACTGGAGACCTCCAAGTATTCTATTCTAAGGTCCTTGGTTTTATATCCTAGCTTCATTTTAACCCATCTTGTTTATGTTATAACTCAACTGGAAGCTTTTGTTTTCTGTTTTCTTGTATTTACTTCCACAGCTAGATCTTTTGAATAATGATTCTCCTAAGACATGCTTGAATTATCTCCTTAGAACCTATACAATACACAAATAAAATGAATAGTAGTTAATCTTTAAGTAGTTAAATGTTCTTTAGGACATTTGTCAAGAACAGAAAGGGAAAGTAACCTCAGTGTTTTACTTTGTAATGTGGAAAATAAAATGTTTTTTCTTCAAATTAGTATAAAACTCTGAGGTTTCCAAATGTTTTTTTTCTTTCTCCCTTGTGTTATTTTAGTATTTCATATATCATTTTAAAATTAAAAATTACATATTGGAAGTACTGGCAATCCCCAGTTGCCTCACTCTGAATAGTGTAGTTAAGCCCCCCCCCTAAAAAAACAGAGTAAATGTATACATACCTTCTGTGGAATTTCCCATCCTGATATGCAGTGTGCAAATACCATAATTCTTGTTGTTTCCAGTATATACAAATTTTGACAGGGTTCGAAATTCACTATATACAACACGCAAAATGCAAGTTAGAACATCCAAATTGTGAGTTTAAATATTTAATTATTACTCGCAAAAATTTGTGAGTTGATTTTTCAACCCAGTTTTAGTCTTTCTCTCTTGAGTTACTGTAACACTGTTTATATCTGCCATCTTTAATTTAATGAATGAGCATGTGCCATTTGATCATGTTGAAAAAGTTTTCTAAAAGATGGATAGAAAGCTATTTATTTTTGAAAAGCTTTCATTTTAAAATTGCGAGTTGTAATTAGAGATTGCGAGTTCTTTTTTCAGTACTTGCAATTACTTGTGAGTTATGATTTTAGGGAGTTTCTTCCCCTGTTTGATTTATGATACCTGTACATTATTTCTAACCTTTATTTAATACTATGTTTATGTTTAACTAGGATGAAATTTAATGTATCAATTTTAGCACTGCCTGTTCATGAAATGGATACCAACATATTGTTTGAGAAATTTACAGTTGAAGAAATTAGAGAAATTGAAAAGAAAACAAGGTTAGAAATGTTTTAACATGAATGTGTTAAACTTATGTAAATAAAACTCGAAACAAATTGACTTATATGAGAGAAAAAAATGAAAATACAGTTATATCAATATTCTGTCTGTTTTTATTTTCTTAGTCCTAATTAAAAAAATGTTGGATATGTATTATAACCGTGGTATAAACTTTTATATGCAGAGCTGATATAGAGCGAAAGAAAGAGGATTTGCGAATAATGGTTGGGTATGTTAAATTAAATGGATATGAAATTTTTTATCAATATCTGTATCATGTTGCATGTTAAAATTCTACAGCTGTGTATGTTTAATATATATGGATATTTAAAGGAGAATCAAGAGATAGTGGTTTTAACTTTGTGATAATTGTTTAAAAATTTGTAATGTCTGAATATTGAATTGATATTAATTTCAAAAATGCAAGGAAAATAACAAATCTTTCAATGTTTTATTCCATAGAAACATATTTATTTTTCAGTGAGAGATACAGAGATTTGATAGAAGCTGCTGACACAATCACAGAAATGAAAAACAGTGCACAGAACGTAGGTTTTTTTTTTTCTTGTTTGAACACAATTTAGAAAACCAATGCATATACCGGTAGTTCCACTTAGGAAATCAACTTTACTAATTTTCACTACCCCATTGATTTAAATATACATTACTACAGTTCTAAGTGATATAAGTCTTTTTTTTTTGCCATAATATAATTACTTTATATCATTCTGCATGTAGTCCCTATATAACAAAGTTTGGAAAGTTTATGGAATCATCTCTCCTGATGTATATAATATTTAATGATCTAGTGACCAGTATTGAATGAGATATATTCAGTATTATGATTACTTCTTCATCCAAACAGTTAAGTCTACAATTAGAAACCAAGCACTGGGTAGGTAACTTAGTTTTACTCTAGACCAGGCCTTGTGATTTAGGAAGGACGTCCATTGAACACCATATTTTGTAGAGTGATATATAGATATTTATAATCATTCCAGGTTATGTCATCTATAGCCAAAATGGAGGAAATGTGTAAATCTTTAAAACAGCGGCACATGATAAAGGGTACATCTTTCCAGCCGAGGAAGGGTCAAGGTCAACAAGAGGGGTAGGAGACTTTTATTTTTCCAGAATTAAACAACAACATTACAATGGCTGGTTCTCTTATTACTGACAAAGTCCTAGTTCAGAACCGAAACTTTTTCAAAAAGTTTTGAGAGGGACCTGTAGAATTTGGATTAAATTTCTCTGTGAGATGAATTTCAGCTGAGTCACATTATGTTTTGATTAAAAGATTTGTTTTTATTCTCTATTTACAGGAAGAAACAGGAAGTTCGTTTCTATGGCATTGCTTCTCAAATTAAGCTACTTTTGGACATGCCAGAAAAGGTAAAATTTTGTAGCAGCTACTTAAATATTTATGAATATTTAAGTTAAATGTTTGCGTGTTTGTTTCAGTTATTGGTTTATTAGGACACATTCAACAATAGCTACAATTTTCATGTGTTTGCTGACTTAAGTTAGTGTTTTGTGATCTCTGACCTATCATTTGTTTTATAAGATATGTAGTGTTTTGTGATCTCCGACCTATTGTTTGTTTTGTTAGATATGTAGTGTTTTGTGATCTCTGACCTATTGTTTGTTTTGGTAGAAATGTAGTGTTTTTTGTGACCACTGACCTATCATTTTTTTGGTAGATATGGAGTTTGTCTAGTGACCTCTGACCTATTGTTTTTTGGAAGATATGGAGTTTGTCTCATGACCTCTGACCTATTGTATTTGGTAGCTATAGAGTTTGTCTTGTGACTTTTGACCTATTGTTTTTGGTAGATATGGAGTATATTTTGTGATCTCTGACCTAACCTTATTTTGGTAGATATGGAGTTTGTCTTGTGACCTCTGACCTAACCTTATTTTGGTAGATATGGAGTGTGTCTTGTGACCTCTGACCTATTGTTTTTGGTAGATATGGAGTGTGTCTTATGACCTCTGACCTATTGTTTTTGGTAGATTTGGAGTGCGTTGGATGAGGAGGACTATTTAACTGCCACCAGGCACTTCTTGTTGTCACGCCACATTCACACTGGTCTACAACTGGAGTCCCAGAAGTCAGGAAATCTGCTCACCATGTTCCCTGTACTAACTAGACAGTGGGCGGCCATTAGTCATTTTAGGTCTACAATTCTACAGGTATTTTTTTTTTTTAAGGATTTTTGCTTATTCTGTACGGGGTGTATTTCTTTCTATCTTGCAAATCTTTAATGAGAGCATCATATTTTGACAGGGATGTAGAACTGTATTAAAGCAAGCAAGTGCTACAGATGAGGTAAGGAGACATATAATAATATATATACATTGTTTATATTGACAACTTTCCTCTTCCCAGCCATATTCTCTTCCCTTTTGAGTCAAGAAAAAAACATTAAAAAACATACTCTTAACTAAGATTTTTTAAATCTGCAATTATTCCGCGAATTAAATGTCGATCATGCACAAAAAGCAAATACTTGGTCAATTTCTCTGGTAGTTTCCACATAATTTTCTCTATATTAATATTGTTATACTCTTTTTTAGCAAATAGCCCGAGCCCTGTGTTCTATAATTTTACTGGAAGACAGCACACCAAGACAAGTATTCAATGAGTTCCTGTTAGCCAGAACTGTGAGTAAAAAACTTATCTTGCTCAGATATTTTTTCTTTAACTTAATACTATATTAGGCACAGTCTATCTAAAATAGGACACTTTTATTGAAATATGATTATGAACTTCTGGTTTCCAATTAAAAATTTATATGAATTTGTCCACTAGGCCTGTGTGTTCAAGCATGCTTTAATGTAATACTGCTGATTTATAATACCGGTAGTTTTATTATCTGATTAGACAGCAGTTCAGCAGTTGTTCCACCCGAGTCAGCAGAGTGTCAGTGTGAAGGATCAGATTTCTCTAGTGGTTCAGTTGATCACCACCACTGTCCACCAGATCCACACCGTGTTCTACAGCGCAGAAAGCCCATCAGACAGTAAGTACCTATCACACAGTCTTCTACAGCCCAGAAAGCCCATCAGACAGTAAGTGCCCATCACACAGTCTTCTAAAGCCCAGAAAGCCAATCAGACAGCCCAGAAAGCCCATCAGACAGTAAGTATCCACAGTCTCCTACAGCCCAGAAAATACATCAGACAGTAAGTGCCCATCACACAGTCTTCTACAGCCCAGAAAGCCCATCAGACAGCCCATCAGACAGTAAGTACCCACAATCTTCTACAGCCCAGAAATCCTATCAGACAGTAAGTACCCACAATCCTCTACAGCCCAGAAAGCCCATCAGAGAGTAAATCCTGATTTACATAGTCTTCTGCAGTCCAGAAAGCCCATAAGATAGTAAATCCTGATTCACAAGGTGTTCTACAGCTCAGAAAGCTCTTCAGACAATGTACTCATCACAAAGTAAGCCCTGATTCACAGGACAGACAGTAACTGCCCATCATGCACTCATGTACAGCCCAGAAGGCCCACAGTAACCACCCATCACACAGTTAACTCTGAGGGATGATCCAGACCTTGATGTCAGAAATAAATAGATGCAGATCTTTAGAAATCCATAACAAAGAACTAGAGACCCACATATTGTAAAAACCTTATATTTATGGCAAAAAATTATGAGGTGCATTCTACCAGCTGAAGTATGGTTTCCGTCAATTGACATACATTTTTCTCCTATTCTTTTCACTGAATTATTTACTGTAGATGCAAATTTCATGGGGATAAAATTTCGTGGTTTATCATCTAAAATGGTTTTGTGGGCATTTCATTTCATTTTTTTGAAAGTAACCCTAATCAAAATAGAGTCATATAAAATTTCATGTAGGGTATAATTTTGTTGATAATTGTTAACAACGAAATAAACGAAATTTAACCCCCTACAAATATTTGTGCTTTTACAGTATTTATTTAAAGTTCAAATACCCTCTATGCCCTTGAAATGTCATTGTTTTACAAATTTTACCTTCTGACAGCCATGTTATGGTCAGACTAAAGCTAAAGCAGCTGAATTTCAATTGTAATTGTTTCCTTTCAGTTCCCTGTAATCTGCTTCTTGGAATTCTGACCCAGGTTACATCTGAGAAACAACAGGGTATGTGTTACTATTATCTGTACATGTATATGCTATCAGTGTTGGCCAACATGCACACTGCTGTACAATATTTGCAACCATTACTAATTATGCTCAAAATTTCTTTAATACCGGTACATGTATTCAGATTTTTTTTTACAGACAGCGGATTATTAGACACTCATGGCTCCATGTCTGCTAAATGCTTGCCAAGATCTGTATTAGGTATTCCTCAAGTCCATTTATACCTGATTTTAAATAGATAGATATACATATGACACTGCATTATTGACTTTAAGAGTAGTTAACCTAACTTGGTAACATTGATATTGTAGACTTTGTGCCTACCTTGAGGTCCCATGCAGTACCGGTGTCTGTTCAGCATCTCCAAGATAACTGTCAGCAATGGATCAACACGTAACAAACTAATTAATATTAGATCTTCCAACCACTCCACGATTTTTCAGAACATGCACAGAGCATGCTGTACACGATTGTAAATTTAAAGTCAAAGTAATCCTGGGTGGCTTTTAAGGAAGATATGAAGAAAAATTTTCTTTGTGTTTTGTAGTAGAAATGTCGTGTGAAAAAAACCCTCAAAAGTTCAATGCTTTCTCTTTATTCTAAATTCTCATGTAGTTCTTTTTTCCCTTTCAGATGCATGAGTAACGTGACTAGTGGTGTGGGAAAACTTCTCAGCTTTGTCAATACTGTCAAACGTTTAGCTGACATTCGGGATCAAGTATGGCTGTACTTAAAGCAAGTAAGTTAAGGCTTATATGATTTTTAGTTCACCTGAACTAAAGGCTCAAGTGAGCTTTCCTGAACAGAGTGTCCAGTGTTCATTTTTTGACCCGTCAAATGATTTTTAAGATTAATGAGTGGAAATGTTAAGAAAACATGAGTGATATAATGGAGGTCAATCTTTTGTCACTACACATGTTAATGAGTATTGGGTACGTCAGCCCGATAGCTCAGTGGTAAAGCACCCTCACAGTTAGCGAGAGGTCCCAGGTTTGAGTCCCAGTCTGGTCAGCATTTTTCCCTGCCTGTTATTATAATAGGACTTATTCAGGTGTTATTCAGAGTCCATGGGTCTCTTAAGACGTAATTTTTAACCTTATTCGTTTTATTTTTAAAAATTATTTTCATTGGATTATATATCAGACATATGAATAATAACTGTACCATTGACCTGGAATACAATGATATGTAGATAACAAATGGCCATCAATTGACACAAGTGAATGTTTCACGTGTCTCACACCTAAAGATTTTATCAATTTGATAAGATTTATGTTCAATATTAAAGATTTTCTGATGACAATAACTTAAGTAAATTAACACTTCAGTTGAAGTTTTGATCCCCACTTCAGTAAGACTTGGTAATAAAGATACAAGTAGTGTAAACTTAACTACATAATTCAGAGGGTCAGGGGGTATATAGCTCACCTGAATTAACTTAGCATTATCCTCAGCCTGCATATGACCAATCACATTAGACGTTAGTGGAAATGTTATGTAGTGTTGTGTTTTTACAGGATAGCAGCATGCAGGCCTGGCAATCAGTTTGTCAGAGGATTCTAAACAAACCATTGTCCATCTGGCATGGATTTCTACAACCACTCTTCATCAACAGGGTCAAAGTAGGACAAAAATTTTTTTTATAGAGCTAGAAAAAAAAATTTCCAAAAATGTGAAATTTGAAAAAAGGTTTCAATTCTTAAAAATTTTTTCCCACCCACCACTTGATTATTTGAATATATAAATTTTTCAGGCCTTGATTAAGTTCCAGTTAGACACTAGTACAGAGCTGACCAAGCGACAAATCACCAAGGTTGTTATGACAATTGGTTCCACGGAGGAGGGGTAGGTCTTCATTTTCTCTGTAATATATATTGTGATGCAATTATCACGTTTGTAAAAGGTAATGTTGATTATGATAAGACTGTTTGGGATATTTTTTCACAGCACAAACATTATCAGTATATTAGAAGTCCATGTTTTCTGTTTGTGCTTTGATGTATAGTGAACCCTTAAAATACTAACTACAGTATATATATCCTATGTTGAACTGATTTATTGGACATATTTTAAAATAAAAATGAAGTAAGAGACAGATATAGCCACAAGAAAAAATGAAAGACGTACAAAATAAAAAAAAATAAAAAAAGAATGAAATGGCAAAATTGTTTTAATATCAAAGACTGAAAGTATCAGATTTTTGAAAAAATGGGAAGATAACTGATATTTTATAAGGATAGTGATTTTAAAGCATAGAATGGATGTTTGTTTTAGGTGTATCGCTGACACAGATCTGGCTGGATACATTTGGCAGGAGTCCCCGGGGGACATTCCTACTAACATGGCCTGGACCACCGCCACTTCTAGATCCACCTCCGATAATCCCGGGGGACTCATCATGAAAGCCAAGGCGTTCACACCAGTCATTCAGAGGTTTCTCACTGTTTATATTTGAATTACACCAGTCATTCAGAGGTTTTTCATTGTTTATATTTGAATTACCATATTTGGCAGAGTATAATACGCATTGATGTAAAATACGCACCCCCCTTTTTGAGTCTGAAACTGGGAAAAAAAAAAAGCAGTTCGGATGTATTATACGCAACGGAAAATTTTAACAAACAATGTTCTGAACTTTGAAAATCGCAGCAATTTGTACGAAAATCGGCGTGAAGATTAAGTGTCATAAATTTACAGAACACACTTTTTTCAAATTCGTTTATAATTTTCTTTTAATCCTGAATTTCCATATCTCGGCAATCTGAAGAAAATTGTTTATTCATTTTTTTTTCAACAAAGCACAAGATAATGCTGCGTAAAAGTACCGAGGTATTAACAGTTTTTTTTAGCATACGGTGATTTTGAAATAATACTTCACCATATTCTTTGGTGAAATAATTTTATTTCAACAAATCATGAAATATTGTTGCAAGTTTTAACAGTTGTCATATTTAATTTTGGTTCTAGGTAATCATGCTTAAAATCAAATTTTACAATACTTTAACAGGACACGAGATCGAAACATCAAAATATTAAGAAGACTACGATTTTAATCTTCTGAATCTTTGCGGATATCTTATTTTCTACAGAGCATGAATAAATTACAACACTGAATTTTTAGCATACTTAATATTTCATTTGTCAACTCTCAATCATTTAATCAAGAGGCCGATAAGTATAAGATAAGGTAAAATTACATTTAACAAAAAGTTTAATTGTTTAATGTGTCGTAATCAACACACGCTCACACATACTAAAGGTCATAAGCTGACCCCCAATTTTTAACAAAGAAAATAATCATGGCAATTAAAAGGACAGTAAATAATCAGTGCTCTAACTGTAAAAACATTGCTTTGGAGTTGGTAGACAATTAATTGCCCGGAGGGGTGTTGAGAGGTAATTATCAAGTGACCAGCGCACGTGTTCACAGCATTGGCTTCCTTTCATTGGGACGTATAGAGGGGCGTTTATGTTGCAGTGAATTTTCACTGAGTTATTTAAAACCTAAAATAAATTTTTATTTTAGTGTATTTCATAAAAAAAAAGGCATATTACTTTGTCTGTCAGATAAGGTACATGTGAACTATGATTACGGAAGCACGTGGCATAGGAATGTGTGAACATCTAAAAATAACATCGGTAATGGCAGCCTACACGGAGACGATAAATACGCAGCTCAAATTACTTTTAACTTGCTTTTTCATGTCATTATAGTAGTAAAAGGTTATGAAAATGACATTTTTAACAAGCATACTTTCCAACTATAACTTCCGAAGTTTAAGATATGGCTCTAGGTAATACTACGGTATGTACGTATGATAGCCATGTTTCACCTGAAAGAAAATTTTATTAAAATCCCTTTGTGATGTAAAATACGCACCCCTTTCTCACAGAAATATATTTTAGGAAAAAAGTGCGTATTATATTCCCCCAAATACGATACACCAGTCATTCAGAGGTTTCTCACTGTTTCTATTTGAATTTTTAAATGAAACCATCTTTTTGACATTGGTGTGATGATGTAAAAATACTCTTTATGTACATATAAAATTAATGAAAATGTTTGCTTTAACATACATGTAAATTCAATTAATTTAAAATGTTGTCAAACCAGTTACATTGTCTGTTCTGGCATATATGAGTATTGAGTTTTACTATACATGTATATGTATTACTTATGCAACTATACCAACCTTTCAATAATTTTTAAATTATGAAATATGAAGGTGTTAATAGTCACATTTTACATTTTTATGTCAGTTGTTTGTTTTCAACTTGGATGTAAACTATTATTGATTTTTGAACAGTTTTGGCATCAAACAATATAATTTAGATCAATTAACACACATATCTGTCAGACCATTCAATTGATCTTTAATTTTGATCTACATTTCTCAAAATTATCCCGGCCTACTACATGTAATTCCAACTGTGCAAGAACATCTGCAGTTCTATTGACTGTGCCAAGCTTAAAAGTCTTTTGTTTGTGTAATATACCAGGGATCTATATACTAGGATATAGTATATAGGTCCCTGAATATACACGTAAAACTAAAATATATATTCAAAGTTCAGGTACTAATTTTCTTTTCCATTAAAATACAAACTGCAGTCTGAGAAGAAAGCTTATGGCTCAGTTGTTGAGCTTATCCTCTTCAATTTATTTCTTGCATCAAACCAAAAGTCATTATAATTGATCAAGTGAAAAGAACAAGGTACAGTTTGGGCTTTATTGTGCCCTAAAAATTTAATGTTCATAAAAAGTTATGAAATTTGCTCTAACAAGAGTTGAATAGATGAATATGATAAATCATTAAAGAATTTGGCATAAAGGAGGACTGTTCTAGAAATATGACATCATTAATTTGGTACATTTCAAAGTTAAATGCAGAAAAGCCGCAGAATGACTCATCTCTGTATTTATTTTCCTTTAGAAATAGTGTCTGCCACTATCGCCCACTTCAATTTTTGGATATATTATGTTTACTTAACTGCTATGAAAAATCACATATCTCAAAATCTTTGTGGGCGACGGTGCTAGAGTATGTTTTCTGAAAGAAAATGTCACTGAGAATTGATGTCTTCTGCAACTTTTTAAGAAAATATTGGAAAATGCACAAGTTAATGACATCACAATAAGCATTTAGGAGGTCATATGAGAAAAACAGTTTTTGAATTCTTACTGCATGGAATTCCTTTGAATCAGAAAAAATGAATTTTAATTTTTTATATCACTTTCATATTTTAGATAAATACAGGGCTTAAGTTGTATTGAAACTGTAACTTTTTCTTTAAATGCCATTGAAAAGTTTTGTGTTGTACCCCTTTGAAGTAATTAACATTAATCCGTGTGATCTTTTATTATTTAACATTATAGTAATAGCAGAGAGTCTGTAGTATACAGTAAACACATACATTGTAGAACTTCCGATTGCCCCTCATCAATGCAGATATGATTATTTAAAAAATCAGCATGTAAAATGTACTTCTTATCTAGTATGGGCTTTGTTTTTATGAAATAATTTTTGGCAGTTTATGTAAAACATTTGACGAGAAACTACAAGGAATGGTGCAGGATTCCCTGAGTTATCTTTCCCTGTCGTGTGAGGAGGATCACAGGGTGGCGGGACCTGAGCCGTTCGACCGTCTCTCTGACACGGACACACTGTGTGAACACATCCAGACAACCTGTAAAGCCGGCTTAGAAGAGTAAGAACTGTTATGTGTTCACTTGTAAAAAAGTAAACAAATTGTATACTGCTTTCACAATAAGGGGGACTTTGACGAAGTTCCAAAAAATTTCAACAAACAGAAAATAATTTTCATTTTCTTTGGGTGTTTGAAGGAAAATGGAAAGTATTTTATTTTCATAAAATTTTATTTTGCTTGTTTTCTATAGATTACATGTATCAAAAAATTCTCATCTTACCTTAGATGTTTCAAACTTTTCTGCTCATTACAGGTTATTGAAGTACCTGTCTGAACATTTGAAGTTATGGGAGAAATCATTGCAAGAAATAAAAGATGAGAACATTAATCAGCTAACACAAGACAAGTAAGATTTACCTGTAGTCAATAAATGATACAGAAATAGCCTATTTTATATCTGTTTTAATCAATATGTTAGTTTCACTGGTGGTGTCATGGGTTATATATTGTGTGAGTCAATGATTTCACATCATTTCACATACCCTGAAATATTCAGGTCTGATCATGTGCCTTTTCTAACTGTTTGTCATTGCCACAGGGTCCTGTTGGTAGGTAGACTGTGCTCTGCATTGGGAGATATGGTTCCAGCTCTGCAGCAATGCATCATGGGTAAATCTGCAATCCATGGGTCAGATAGTCACAGGTAAAGTTTCAAAAATAGTTTAAAATCTGACATATTAAAGGCAGTTATATTAAAAACAGAAGTTTATATGCTTTTTAGATCATCTAGGTCACTGTTATCTACACATGTATAACTTTTCACACTATATATACTATTACTTACATATTTTGCTTTACATAGGATTTAGTGATATCCTTAATGGGTTCATCTAAGAGCTACTCTCCCACAGTTAGTCTTCATTCTCAGCACTCAACACTTCTTCCACAGTTATGGTCCATTTCAATAAGATTTGGGGAACAAGAACATTATACTAAGATAAATAATTCTATTATTTTGATCAGCTTTTTGATTTGACAAGTGGTATTGTCAGGGTTACTAAAATATAGAAATATCTGTGAAAGCCTTGCAATAGTTTTGATCTTATTTCATTAGACTTGATACACAAATAGACTATTCTAAGATACACTGAGTACACACCATTAAAGCTTCAGGCTCATCAAAGACTTCTGTTATTTTTATTTATTTGCTCGTTTTTTAGTTGCTGTAAAATTTTATTTGACAGAGGACAGAAAAAGCCAGCTTCTCATAGTAGCAGTAAAAGTGTAGAAAATCCTGAATGGGTCAAGATGAAAGAGAGGTTGTGTAACTGTCACAAAGAGGCATACAGGTAACATTTACCTAGTCAGTGTAGAAAAGCTTTGTAACTGGATATAGCTAACATTTAGCATACAAGTGGATAGATGAAGATACATAGAGGATATTCAATGTTTTGTAGTTTAATGTGGAATTTATTTCAGGAGTGGGACAGGGTTTTTCATATTTTCACGAGTGCGAAGCACGAGTGAAAATATAAAAAATCCTGTCTCACGAGTGAAATAAATTCCATATTCAACTACAAAACATTGAATTTTCTGTTTATTACATTTTTTAAAAAAGATTCTTTGATTTCCCCTTTGCCACTGTCTTTTTGTAATACTGTCATAGGCTCGTGACGACATAGTAGAGCGGTTGAGACGTCATAGCTAAGTGAGATGAAACACTGTAAACATGGATTTAGCAACATATTTTTGTTAATTTTGACAGTTTTATTCGCTATCAGAATGGTTTATTTCTTTTCATCTATCTTATATTATGTCAAGGAAGACTTTTTACAGCAATCTTCGTTATGGGAAGGGAAATCGAGAGTTTTCCTGCACTTCTGATATACGTCACACTGTGACAGGATATCATTTTGATATCCTTTCACACTGTGACAGGATAGCATTTTTATTAATAATGTATAAATTACAGTATTTCACGGGTAAGAATGTAATAATATCCTATATATAACAGGTTATATGTATTATGTAAATTTGATAGTAATTAGAATCGCACCTGTGTGTCATTGAGATTCTTGGTCAAAACACAGCTAATCCAAAATAAATTTTAAGTGTCTCTTTGGTAATATAATTACAAGACAGAATCTGATGAGTTGAACAACAATAAACTACATGTATACGATTTTACCAGATTCATGAAAATATTTGACAACCTGATTTTTAGGTGTGCATTAAATATTTGATAATTCATTTTTAAGAATCTGTTTGATCTGACCAAAGCAGACTTGCATGCTTTGATGGATGCTTGTGCTTTTTTGGTAGTTATTGAAAATTATGTATATAGAGTATTATTTTCTCTCAAAAGGAATGCTCAAAAGATGATCACTTAGATCTGAAGAGTATGTCATAATTGAAATGCCAAGATGACGTACTTCAGAAAAAAAATAAGTAGTGTTTAGTTGCATTATATTACTACGATGGTTATGCCCTAAATACATGTAATAAGAAACAAAATCACTGTAATCATAGAGAATTAATATTATTTAAAACTCTGTTGATATTATAATGGTAAAATTTTAAGCAAAAAAGGGGAAATATCATTTTATAATTGTCTGTTGTCCTTGACATGGGTACAGAGATACATGTATCAGTGTTATAGTATTATGAAAATTGCATTGCAAATGTCTGTGACTAGAAATTTGATTTGGACTTTCTTTTAGAATTTGGGTGGACCACTTAACAGAGACTGTGGTGTCTAGATTCAGGACTGCAGTTTGTTCCAGAGAACATAGGAATGCCCTAATTCACTGTACAGTGAGTTCTGTTGTAGTTTTGTATTATTTTGCTATAAATGACACTGTTCTCTGACATGATGATCACAAAATAATGAATGTTTGCTGTAGAGATGGGATGAGGTCAACATAGAAGAGGAAACAGAAGATGGGAAGAAGATCAGCTCCAAAATCAGGGTCCCAATGCAGGTAAAGAATCCTGGAATTCTTACAGAAATGCATTTTTTCTTTACTACAATGACTTTTATATTTAATATGTGTGTTACAGTTATAATGTCAAGGCAAATTTTATGTCATGAATACCTCAAAACAAATCTAATATCATGATTACATCACGGAAAATCTGACAGCAAGATTATCTAAAGGCAAATCTAATGTCATGATTACCTCAAGGCAAATCTAATATCATGATTGCCTCAAGGTAAATATAAAGTCATGAATACCTCGAAACAAATCTAATGTCATGATTACCTCAAGGCAAATCTGATAGCAAGATTACCTCAAGGCAAATCTAATGTCATGATCACCTCAAGGCAAATCTAATTTCATGATTACCTCAAGGCAAATCTAGGTTCATGATTGCCTCAAGGCAAATCTGATGTCATGATTACCTTAAGGCAATCCAATGCCGTGATTGCCTCAAAGCAAATCTAATGTCATGATTACCTTGAGGCGAAACTAATGTCATGATTAACTCAAGGCAAATCTTATGTCATAATTGCCTCAAGGCTAAATTGACATCAAGATTATCTCAAGGCAAATCTGATGTCATGATTATTTCAAGGCAAATCTAGGGTCATGATTACCTCAAGGCAAATCTAGGGTCATGATTACCTCAGGGTAAATCTTGGGTCATGATTACTTCAAGGCAAATCTTATACTACCTTTCCCTCAGAATTTACTTAAAAAATAAATCTAGGACCTGTGAGGGTTAATGAAGTAATATTTTGTGTGATTGTACTCTGCAGGCCTCCTGGTATGTCCAAGATCTGCTGTTCAGTCTGTGTAGAGAAATCAACAGAGTAGGAGGGCATGCAGTGCAAAGGTATAGTGTTACTCTCATTGAAAGATATATACCGTATAAGCAGAATTTTTAGTGAGGATTTAGTTTTAGCATTATTATCGAGGGTGCTGAGATTGCTAAAATAAAATATTGCACATAATTAATTGCATTTTATATGTAATAGTTTCTTAAGTGAGCATTTTAAAATTGCTAACATTACATCTTGCTAAAAATTGAATACCAATTTTTGAGGACAAATCGCTGAATTTGCCTGTCACTAAAATTTCCACTTATACGGTATATAAAGTAATTAATATAATAAATTGTGATCCACAAAATCCTCAAATCTGGTTTTCCTGTGAAAATAATGACTCTTCAAGACGCGAAATAACATAAATATATTTTTTCCAGGGGTACATTGCAACAACTTGTCTTCAAATTATCAGATGCAGTATTGAAATGCTTTGAAGAGGTTATTTCTCACAGCAAGAAGAATGACAAGGATTATCTTCCCCTGACTCAACAGAGGGCTCTTCAGCTCATCTTTGACATAAAATTCATCTTACAAATTATTCCCAGGAAAGATGACACTGTGGTATGTGTGCTTATCCATTTATTAATTCTAAGACAAAAATGTTAAAGAACATGAGCAATATATTCATCATGTTTAGAATATCAAATCAATTCACTGTATAGGAAAGTGTTCTTTGAACTGAAAAGAAATCATTCCCAGACAGGAACTTATGTTGAGATCTGTGATGCCTGTATTTGAGTGTATTATAGACATATTTCTTTCTAAATGGGTCATATTTATGTAAATTATGTGAGTTCAATAGTTCAGTGTACTTTTTTTCCATGCGGGTCATGTTTTGTGTTAACTCCATTGTTACAAAAAGTCTGCAGAATTTTATACCGCCAGACTAAAACTGCATAATCGTGTAAATATATTTGATTTGCAGAATTGGATATATTAATTTAATGGAACTTAAATGGGTTAAAGACTGTGCAATCACTATATTTTCTTCTAAATGATTATTAATCAATGTAAAACTGCACGTAAAACCAGGTATCTCAAGATCATATGTTAATCGTATCACATGCCAATCAGTGATCCACAAATCTCAGAAGTCCTGTCTAAACAGTTCTAAGTACTGAATTCATGGGAATTTTGTCTCTACAGACCAAACAGAAATTGCAAATCTGCATATTAAATATAACCCTATGAAAATAAATAAATCTATTGGTGCTGAAGTTATTGGTTGGGGATAATGTATTTGGATTATTTCTATAATAATATGGCCTGTTAGTGGTGCTTTATTGGGTTGTTATTAAATGTTTGTTTGTTTGTAGGATAGTAAAACCTATCAGAAGTCAGCTGCCAGAATTATCGAGACTCTGGAAGAAAAAGTGGACCCCTTTGACCTTGATGTCTTCTCGCCGTACATGCAGTCACATTTAATGAAGCAGGGACAGAGATCAGCAGTAAGATCTACAATGTAACCGATTATTTAAGTGACTTAAAATCCTAAAAATTAGTATATTTATTAGCTTCATCATTTTTTTTTTACAGTTTAGGGAATAATTTTAATCATTTTCTATGAAAATATTTCTGATTACTTTATTTGCAATATACAGGTATATATGTTATTAGCAATTCTAAAAACAGTTGTCACGGATTATCCGCGGGTTTATGTAATGTACGTTAACGTTATTGTTACGTCACAATACTGTACGTTATGTTTCTATAGTTAATAACAGAGTCTAAAATAAACCACTATACGATCAAGACGCATTTTTATTCTTTCCACAACATTTTGGTGCCGTGATCGACGGAATGTTTACATAATATACGCACAATGGAAGGAAGACTGAAAGCCATACGGGCCGGTGACAGATCAGCGGTAACGAAACTTTTCAGACGATTTTTGGACTTGAAAGAAAATACAGCCAGTGAAGTAACGGAGGAAATCGAAATAATTAGGAAGTCCCTAACACAGAAAAGACAAACTCTACAAGAACTAAATGAACGTATATTAGACGCTTTATCTGAAGAGGACATAGAAGAAGAAATCACGAACACAGATGAGTATATGTACGAATTAGATTGCAAAATTAAGAAAACAGAAAAATTTATGGAAAAAGTTTCATGTAAAACTTTGAACGCCATTGCTGAGTGTTTTGTACCCACCTTAGAAATTCATGATAGTAACGTAAACACGTCAGCTGCAATTAACTCAAGTGAAACGGCTTGTGAGAATATTTTAAACAATTTTCCTGCCTCTGATCTCAATGAACAAAGTAACCTAGATTGGCAGAAAAATGTTTTGTCATTACCATCCAACCACGGTACGAATAATCATAGATTACCGAAGCTAAATCTTCCAGATTTTGACGGGGATATACTACAATGGAATACATTTTGGGATTCATACGAATCGACAATTCACCGCAACCAAACTTTAACACCAATTCAGAAGTTTTCGTATCTCAAGGCTCAATTACAGGACGCAGCAGCACAAACCATTGCAGGATTTACTCTCACAAACGCAAATTATGAAACCGCCATAGACCTGCTCAAGGAACGGTTTGGTCAACCGCAAAAAATTATCAATGCTCACATGAGAGCACTTATGGAACTGCATGCCCCGAGAAACGACGCCATAAGTTTAAGAAATTATGGAGACTGCTTGGAATCTCATGTCAGGAGTTTAGAGTGTCTAGGACAAAAATAAGAGATGTACGGAGCTTTACTTATTCCAGTCATAATGAACAAGCTACCAGCTGAAATCAGGAAAAACATTGCACGTGAGTACGATGGTGACAACATTTCACTACTCGATCTTCGTAAAGCTATCAGCAAAGAAGTCAAAATCCTTGAATCAGGCCAGATTGAAAACAGCGATGGATTCCACGCAACAGCAATGCTTCTTACCGGAGCCTCAAAGAAACAACGCCATGTTCATAACGGACACAACCAGAAAACAAAAGAGTCAACTCCTTATGTCGAAACAACAGAGATAAAGAGCCGCCCATGCATTTATTGTTGCACAGAGAATCACTTTCCAGGGGATTGTAAGAAAGTTACAGAAGTAAATACAAGATTCGACATCTTAAAACGGAAGAAATTATGCTTCAACTGCTTAGGAAACCACCGCGCCGCAGATTGTAAATCCCGCAACAGATGTAAAAAGTGCCAGAAGAAACACCACACAAGTATATGCGACATGAAACTAACGAGGGACAGAGACGAGCCCACCAAATCAACAATTGTTAACATTGTAGGAAAGAGCAAACCAAAACCCACAGAAATAAACGTTGAACAACGACATAAAAGTGTTTTATGGAAATCAGCTTCCACTCCGATGAGTCGGACTGTGGACTCCATTCAAGAAAGTAGCAAGCTGACTAACGAGATACAACAACTTAAGTCAGAGCTGAAGACTAAGACAGAAAGGATGAACGCGTTGGAACAAGAAAATGCGACCTTGCTAGAGAGACTGTTACAATTCGATCAACGTACAAATTTTCAGACTCATGTGGAGAATGGGATGAAGGATATGATGGAACAGATAAGTAAACTTGCGTACGAAAACGGACGTCTGCATAACGAGGTTCAGGAATTAAAAGATCAAGTTGTTAATATCAAAACCTACAGCACTCACTCGGAGCATCCTAATGCTAGTATTCAGTCACGATATGATTATGCTCAAAGGCAAATAAGGGAGCTAAAGATCAGAGTACAGACACTTGAAAATCAGCTTCAAACCTCACAGGGCCCCGTTGAAAGTAGGGAGAAAGATAACACGTTCGCCGTAAGGATCCGTGATGACACACGAAGGGAAGAAACTCAGATGACAGAAAAACGTACAGAGGCTGAGGAGAAGGAAAAAGAAAAATCACAGAAAATGAATCTCAGTGACATGGCAGAGATAATAAACAAAATGCCAATCTACGGACTCGAAACATGGAGCTGGAGAAATCTAACACAGAACTACGTCACAAACACTCCGAGGAACTCATACAGGGGGGAGATGGATTCGTTAGAGCTGCCACTTTACGGACCAAAAATGGACTTACCAACAGACCAATTGTGAAACTATATCCAATTGAAGTGAATGAGAACGAACTTAAAATACTATCTTCTGATCGAGTGTCAAAAACAAAAGCCAAAGAAAGAATCCGTGAATGGACCTCTTAATTGAGTGATTATGAACTTGTTTTTATTTTAAATTTCAATGAACTGTTAATTTGATTTGAACTTTTTAATATTCTAGTATAATATTCATTTCGGTGCCCGGAGTGTCACGGATTATCCGCGGGTTTATGTAATGTACGTTAATGTTATTGTTACGTCACAATACTGTACGTTATGTTTCTATAGTTAATAACAGAGTCTAAAATAAACCACTATACGATCAAGACGCATTTCTATTCTTTCCACAACAACAGTGCTTATGCCAAAATTAGATGGTTGCTGTGCTAACAGTTTGATTCTATAATAAAATCTCAAGTTTTAAATGTAGGATCAGAAACTAAGGCATACGAAGTGATTTTCCGGTAATTCCATAAAGAAATTATGATGGTTAGGGGAAAAATGCTTTCAAAGTACATGTACTTGAAAATTTTAGAAAGCGACAGGGTAAAATGAGAGAAGTCTGGAATTACACATGTATTGAAATCTAAAATTAATTCCTAAATGAGTATTTCTGTGTGCTGCAACTTTAAATGCATATAAAGTATTTATCTTCCAGGTTTTATATGGAGCACTGACATCGCTGGATCGTCTGGGGCTCTTCAGTATGGGGAGACCAGTTCAGTCCGGTCAGAGTGAACAACACAATGTCCTACCACTCACTTCCTGTCCCGGCCGGTTCACACTCCTCCCCATCAGTACTCAGCCAATCAGATCGTCTATACAAGCACCTGTCATACAACAGCCTCTTTATAAAGCTAAGGTATGATCAGGCTTCTTACAGTTAGGTGGTCTCTGTGAGATTATCTGGAGGAAAATATTGGGAACAAATGAATGACTCATATTTGCTGTTTCTACTGTAGAAAATAGTAATATATTATCTATTACTCATTGTTTAATATTCTGTTCACAGACTTCAGAGCCCCATTCCCACTCCCTGACTGCGAAGGCAGCGGCCGTCCTACCACAGACCAGCACCATACAGAAGGAGAGCTCCTTCTACAACAAGCTGGGCAGTATGTCCAGTATGTCTGAACTGTCCAGCTGGTTCTCCAACATTGGCTCCAAGTCCTAACAGAGATCTTGTATATACACTCCTAATACTGGGCCCTAGAATTGACATCGACTGTGATCATCTTTAATTTATATAATACAAAGCTAGCCTTATTTTGTGTCCCTGCCTTCAAGTGTTCTGGACATTCCAGACATGAATTACAGTACTTCACCTGCAGTATTTGCAGAGAAAATTTTTCCCTTCTTATCTATTGGTGATCATAATTGTATGTCCATTGACCTATTTTCAGCAGTTATCCTTCCATTAATTCAGATTTTCTTCAACAACCCCCCCCCCCCTCCATCTTAGATATTTCAGTATACAGTTCTGTCTTGTTGACTCAAAGATGGAGTTCCTTATGTGTTTATTTTTACCAACATTTAATAATTATAGCACTTGAATTCATAAATTCATGTTTTTTGTTAGTCAACATAATTTGAGCAATGTCATTCCTCTTATAAGTTACTAACAAAAAGGAATGTCATCTGCTTGAAATAGAACTTTATAAAAGTTCAGATATATACATGTATTGTTCATGTACTGGGTACTTGTATAAGGATTTGGACATAACATTATTTATAACATACATGCTATTGTTTAAACATGTATAGAAAACAAATCAATAAATTGTGGATTTTACTTTATTTTATTCATTTCATTAATGAGTATATATTTCATATAGTACATGTGTATATAAATATTGCATACATTAGAATGATGGGAAATTAATAAGTAGAACAACTTTTTAATAAAATAATAATGACACTTAACAAGGCAACTAAATACATAACCTTGAAAGCCGACATTGGGTAAAAATTTAAGGTCACAGGCATCAAACCTTCAAAATCTTTTAAAGGTAATTTCCAGTTAATTCAAATGTCCTTGCTCATTTTACAGTAGCATTGTCATACAATCCTGTATCATCTTAATTTGAACTTTCTTGATTCTCCCTGAGTAAAATGACCACTCCCTTAATTGATCCAGAACAACTACTGACATAATTTTATCTACAATTGTCTTTATTAATATCGATAGGTATTTTTTCTTCTTTTGTTATCTTTGGTTTCACTATTTAACCTATCAAAGGAACAGAGTTGTGCATAAAGGGAAACATCAATAACCTAGGATTATTACTTAAGTATTACAGTTTGATACAGTTTACATGTGTGATATGTGAATACAAGCCTGTAGTTAATGCTCACAAAATGTTGAGACCAGTTCTAGCACTATGACAATTGTTCCAGCAGAAGCAATTTTTACTGAACACTGTACAAAAGTGCATTTCAGAGAAGCAAAAATGAGTTCCATCTTACATTAACCTTTGGTTTGAATGCTACAGATCTACAACAGTGAACAAACTGTTAATTAGCACACCTATTGACATTCATATACAGTGTCTGTTATTTAATCCAAGTTATATAAACCCTTCACCTTCATTAGCAAGCCACAGTTATTAAATTTTTTTGGACGGATTACAATTGTGATAAAATGTTGATATTCTACAATTAAGTGATTTAAGGTTAAAAACTTAATAAAAGAAAGAAGGCACCAATGTTGGTATATATGAAATCAAAATATCAGTATATTGATCAAGTGACTTGCATAGCAGTTTTTTCTCTCCCGATGAAGCAGTATGCTCAATTGTTCATTTTTAGGAAAATGAGAAGACTACAGTAACTTAAATTTAAGTACACAAAAAAATTCAAATCATTTGTTCACATTTAAATTGTGCCACAGATCCAGAAAAACAAAGAACACAACAACCAGATCTAAAATAATTGTAATGGACGTTTACAGACAATGTATAAGCAAGCACCTGTGGAAATCAGTGATTTCCTGTCAAAAATTCCATAAATCTTGACTCACAACACTGGTTAAAAATCTGGCTGGATAAGAGATAAAATACAAAATAACTTGCACTGCTGCCCTTAATATACAATGCGGCAATACAGAATACAACACAACCATACAATCAACAAAGCATCTAACAACACACAACCGCTTAGCTTGCCAGGAAAAAAGCCTTTTATACACATTGGCTGGAAAATATTAAAAACCAAATGATCTGATAAAAAAATACATATAAGATTCAAACTTTTTTCAATCTATAACATTTCAAACAGATCTTTCAATAAAAATTAAAATAGGTCAAACAGGTCATTTATATAAAATGTTAATAAATTACATGAAAGTAAAACTGTGCTTTAGGTTTGTCAGTCTTACTTACAGCAAAAAACTGATTGTAAACATACAATGAAGGATAGATTTATATTAGTTATTCAACAAAAAATATCTTCCCAAAAAAAAAAGTCAAAACAAAGAACCATAACTCAGACCTTCAGTTCATTCCCACAGTAAAAAAAAAATACACTCCTACAACATGAGCTCCTTTGGTCAATATCATCGAAATACAAATGGAGGAGTAGTTCATCCAGGATAATGGTCAACTCTGTGTCAATTCTTAATGGATTATGGCTAAGGGAGACAAGCGGCTATCAGCTGTGAGATTCCTTCCGTATAAGTGAAACAATTTGCTCGTGGATTTCATACAGTTCTGTCACTTTACTGCCGAGTTGATCTTCCAGGCGAAGTAGCTCGGAACTTTCTTGATCATGTGACATGTTTCTCTCCGTCAACTGTCTCTGAAGATCTTCCAGCTTTAATGTTAAATGTTCATTCTCTTCTTCTAATTTCTGAAAAAAATTTCATGTTGACAAATATTATCATAAACTGAAAATAAAATTAAACCTGCCACTTGCTAACAACTGAAATTTAACAGCCTTTATTATCCTAAAAACATTGACTAATGTGTTTAATTATGCAAATTAAATTCATGGTCTTTGATTCCCCTAAAGGTTTGTGTTATATTGTACTTTTGCTCCTAACTCTAAAACCAGGATTTTTTACATCCGACATCCATCAAACTTTTGAACAAATTTCTCCAACTTATGCAGTTCAAATGTTTATTTATCCTTTGCTATTTTACTAAAAAAACTAGAGGTACTGTGAGCAATGAGCTCACTAATTGATACCCCACGCCTCCCATATGATTATAATGGAAAAGTCCATGTTTTGCTGTGGCCGGGAAACCCAAAATATGTGTCGGATCAAAAAGTAAAATGGGAGGTGCATAATGGCAATATTTAATAAAGATTCTGTAAAAGTTTCATTAAATTTCACTCAGTGGTATAAGAGGAGTTACAGATAAGAAATGGGTACCCCAAAGCGTAACAGACAGACGGAAGTACAGACGGACGGACATACCCTCCCACTTTTCAAGCGGGGGATATAATTTGGACAATAGTGGATGTATTACCTTGCATCTGTTTTGCATTGTAGAACTTTGTGTTTCCCTCGCTGATAGCTCACTAAGTCGAAGACTGAGTTGGTTAATTTCCTACAAAATGGTATTTATACATAAAATATGCTGTATCAATGTAAAACGAAACCTTTATCACTTACATGAACTGTTTTTATCTCTCACATAAGAAGAGTTCTTTTAAGAGAAGCTTTACACTCACATCCTGTTTATCCTGGTTATCTAGCTGGACTCTCTCCAGCCTCTCTGTGAGCTGCTGTAACTCTGTCTGTAAGGCCGCCACCTGCTCTGATCCACTTTGTCTCTTCTCTAATTCCACAATCTAAGGATCCTTGTCTTTTCTCGATTATCTCCCCTTGCGAGGGGATATGTCCCTTCATTTTAACAATTTAAATTCCCCTTTACCCAAGGATGCTTTGTATTAAGTTTGGTCAAAATTGGCCCAGTGGTTCTTGAGAAGAAGTCGAAAATGTGAAAAGTTTACAGACGGACGGACTGACAGACAGACAGACGGACGGACGACGGACAAAATGTGATCAGAAAAGCTCACTTGAGCCTTCGGCTCAGGTGAGCTAAAAAATATTTATGCCAAATTTGAAGTTTTATTAAAATACCAATGAATGAAGATTTTTAAAAATCCTGCAAGGCTCAAGGTACTGCAGATTCCTTATTATATATGATTCCTTTCTAATATCAGCTAGAAATTGATTTCGAATTGTTAGAATATGACTTAAAATAGACTGGTTTTCATTTGGATTTTTATGTAGTAATACTACAATTGAAGCATTGTTGGACAATTCTTTGCATACATTTAAGAACCTAGAGTGTTGGATGAAATGGAAATGAGTTTCAAAAGTCATTATCTCCTTTACTTCATATTTCCAGATGACCACCAAGAATCCTTGACATTATAATTCTATCAGAAGTTTTTTTAACAATAGAGGTTGTACCTTTTTCTTCATTTTGGCACTCTCTTCCTTGTACGCGGCCAGCTGTTTTTTCCACTCCTCCACATTAGTGGTACTCTCCTGAAGTGCTGCCGTCAGTCGAGCATTGTTGTTTTTCAGGGTCTGTAACTCTACCTCCCATTTCTTGGCATTAGTAGAACTAACAATACAAAGCAATTATATAAGTGACAAAACCTTCCAAAGATATATTTCAAAGTTCTCTGATTTTTATCTTTTAATGAGTATGATATGATTCTTAAAAGGTTATTTAAGGTCATTGGCAACGCAGGGTTTCCGGAGAAAAAAGGTTTATACCTAGGTTTTTTCACTTATGAAAACAGTCATTGAGAGTGATCTCCCATATGGAATTCTCTAGGCGGTGAAAACAAATAAAGCATATGTTACAGACTGAGAGGTAAACAAAGGCACATGTGTTTTTTTTATCGGATATATTCAACTCTACAGTAATAAAAGAAAAGCAGCAATGGGTTTGTTTACATTGTGCTGAGGGGGCAGACAGTCAATAGGTCGTCATTTAGAATAGGTACATGTATGCTGGGAAGTGCAAAGATGTGACAAGATGTGTAATTGATTATGCTGAAAGTGGTGATAGCTAGGTAGACCGGATGAGAACGATTCTATAGGTTATGTGAAGGAGGCAACATTAAACGTTAATAATAAATCCTTGCCAAAATGTTTTATGACAGTACGTTTCAAATAAAGTAAATTATAGAATAGAAACAAACAACCAGTCTCTTGACCATTATGAATAATAATTAGATTTTAAGGGAAGTAACTCAAAATTACAGAACAGTGCTGGTATTTCTGTGTCTTATTTAGAACTATATTTGCATTTCAACCAAATTATATGCTTGTCATCGGAAATGAGGATTCAACAATGTATTTTATGTATAAACTTTATGAAATAAATGGGTTTTAGAGAAAACTTATGGTTAAAAATAATATAGGTCCATTTAATCAACATTTTACACAGGAAATGCATTGAGAATTGTTAAATCAATGTTTTGACAAAATCTAAAAAGGAAGGCTGGCTTGATGGGTTAAAAGGACGTGAATTAAACATGTTTGGTACCATTAAACCCATAAGTTCTTGAAAAATTCTATACGAAAGCCAGAAATGTTGCCAATGTCCTTAAATCACTCGGGCAGTCATTGAAATACCTCTGTGCCAGCGCTAGCTTCAGTCGGTCATTTTCGTATTTGAGTTGACTCTCTGAGGCGTTGTTAGAACTGTTGTTAGGGGAACCTGGGGTGTTGAAGGAATTTCTTCTCTCTCTTAGATTGACATCCTGTTTAGATGTCTCCGAGCCCTACAAACATTCAAGTTCAAATTTCATAAACAAATTCAAGGTACTAATTGTAAATCATAATAAGTAAATCAAAGAAGTATTTATAGCTTTGTTTTGGCTTTACTTTTCTTGTCTTAATGTCAAAAACTTTGTTTTTTGGTTTTGTAATAATATCGGTTGCATGTACCTCAACACCTCCAAGCAATTAGTGAAATAATAAATTACAAAAGATTATTGTATAACCCCAATAACAGAACTGTTATATAATGCCTTGTGTACAGGTGAACCGTCTAAATGACAATGTTATAAAATATAGAACTTAAAATTTATATAAATAAAAAATAACATCCACCAAATAAAGTCATGCACATTAGTTGATATTCCTCTGTTTATCTACTATCTTACATCCAAATACAAGTCTTGCTGGGTGAAAATAAAAGCAGAATCAGGACAAGCATGTTAAATTTTAGTTAGCATTTACAATGAAAATCTTTGTCATTCATTCCTGGTGTAGGCAAGCATAACACTGAATATTTGAAAAGTAATAATAGACGTGAATACACATAACATAAATCTTGTATGTATTAAATAGAGTTGGGCTTAGCGACCTTACATCACAGATGATCTCATTCTAAGTTGCCTACAGCTTAAAACCAAAATTTTATGCAGCATCTTTATGCTAATATTTTTTGCCTCTCTATAAACATGAACTAACCCTTCTTATTATTTTTTAAAAACAGTGAATTTTGACCTCATACAAAGCAGTAAAAGATTTTTTCAATTCAAATATTCACTCAAAATTATTTGTGTTTATTTGAAGACAAAAAATTCCGCAAGTATTCTTTATTTTTCTTTAAACTACAATAGCAAAGGGTTAGAAACAAAGGGAAGCAACCCACACCAACCTGCATGGCAGACAAACTAGAGCTTCTGTGATGCAAGAATTGTCTTTGTTGAGAGGAATTTGCGTGCTTGGAGGAGGAGGAGGGGTGTGACTCCTCATTCCCGTTCACCTGTGAGGTAGAGTTCTGATTGGCTGGTGGGGGAGTGGGCGGGGTCTGGCTAACCACCTGCCGCGTCATCTCCTTCACCTCTTTGAATTTTTCAATAAACTGTGTACGAAGCAGAAGAAAATAAAATACATGTTATATAACAATTATATGTATCAACTTATTATTTAATAATTACGGTACACAACCCTATATAGATATTTTTTTTCATTTTTGTACTTTAATGGGGTACAAATGTCAACTTTAAAATGTTATAAAACTTCAAGAACTTTGAATCATATGGAGATAAATGAAGTCAAAATTGTCATGATCAATTGTTGCACAAAAAAATTTCAATTTGAAACATCATTTTGAAATTTATTGGTTACTTATAATTTAAAAGTTGCATTCTGGCTGAGATGTGGATATCCTTATTTCAACAAACTAAAGTAAAATGGTGAAGTCATTTCTCCATATTAAAAAATTTAATGAATTAAACTCATAAAGTACATGTAGTGCATATGTTGTTTTTCTTTCTAGGTAGAAATTTTCTGTTTATATGTCCTGCTACCAAAAATCTTTCTGTTCTTTTATGCATAAAATATCCCTCTGCCTGGTAATAATTTACAGTGACAGTAATCTGTGTTGTATGTGATCAATCATTGCGATGATTAACACATCCTAAGACTGACCTTCTGTAGCTCCAGCTCCGAGGGAAACCCCAAACCGTACACAGTGTTAGCCCGCGGGTCCGACCACTGACCAAACTTCTGGGACGTCTTGGTGAAGGTCATCCCGGGGGTGATGGTGCTGTTGACGATGGCCTAGCACAGGAGAGAAAAGTTATTCATCAGTAAATATAACATGTATCTTAACTGTACATACTTTAATTGGTTAAAAATATTCAAGTATAATTGATAGATGAAGAATAGAAATACATGTATAATAGTAACCCTTTTCATTACTTATACTACAGTACATGTATTTTGTGATAAAAATGTACAGTGGTACAAATGTACTTGAATCTAAATTTGATTTATATGTCAAGGTAACATTAAAAGTAAAACTATTAAATTAGTGAGTGATCTTAATTACTTCATATACATTATATCAAGACAGCAATTAAAAGGCTGTCATTATAAAAAATTTTAATTATTCGGATTCTAAAAAAAAAATCCAAGAGATGCGAGAGACACTTTTAAACCAAGAGAAAACTTATTGCATTCTTAATGTCAAAAACAGTTTAATTTATTTCAATGTTTCCAGCTAAACTCCCCACTTTCTGTCTAAAAAAGACAGATATAAACCTAACATCCCTGAAAACTGCCTCCCTTATCTCTATCATGCCTTGATGTAATTTTTACAGAATAAACAATTTCATTTATCTGCGGGATTGGTTTCACTTTGGATAACTTTGAATCACAACTTAGGAATCTCAAAATAATTTCACATTCACATCATCTCCCCGTTAAAAAAGCTCTAGTGAAAACCAGCCACTGGCAGGAAGCCTGGTCTACTGCTGAGAAAGACTGAGCCCATCTTCTTACATAATTCAGAGATATGGTACAGATTTATGATAATCACTCAATCATATGCCTAACATGAAAAAAAAATTAATTACTTCAAACACAGGCACTTAAAGTACATGTAAATACTTTAATAAAGGAAGGAAAATAATATTTCATATGAATGCTGTTTGATTTCTTTCACTGCAAATGTTTTGCTATTACTGAAGTAGATATTTGTATTACATTGTACATGTATATATATCTATATGTCTGGATATCTATATGTCTGAGACACTATTTAAATTTTGGATATCTATATGTGTATATATGGACAAATTAGATAAGTCTTAAATTAAAAGTTTGACATTCTGACTTAACATTTCATTACTATAAGTACCATTAGCTTTGTGTAATACCACAAGCTTTGTGAGCAATGCAATCTAACAATTTGAAAAGAATGATTATATAATTATTTTATTTATTGTAAAATACCACTCTTGTCTATACTACTGTCAGTAAACTTTTGTTGTGTTTTTTTATCATCTATACCTATCTGTAAATTAAAATAATACAGGTACATGTATTTTTTTTAAATTGTCAACAAAGCTGACATCTGTTTCCTACACTAGCTGTCTGACACCAGTTGGTTATGTTACATGTTACAGTAGTCTCACCTTAGATCCGTCCACACTGATGATGCGATAAGTATTCCGCGTCGTGTCATAGTAGTACGAAACACTGGCAGCACTCTTACTGGCCGGAATCCAGTTCTTCTTAGTGTCCGGATCTATCTGGAATACATGTGCTTTCGTTGTGAAGATGGGCTGTTCCCTGTCAAACATATACATGTAGGCATAAAGTAACAGACAAACAGTGCTGTGGCTGCCTTGTTATAAATTGATTGTAGGCATTCTTACATTTATCATACCTTTCCAGAGACGGAATAAGTGCCATTTTTAAATTTGTCTAAATTTTGATTGATGTCACTCTAAATACATCAACATGCTTCTGAATACCTTTCTCCAAGGTGAAAAGTTAAGTAATGCAATCAAGTTGTTTAATGTAAAAGGTATGTTTTTATTTGATCCATGAAAGAAGTCCAATAGAATAAGGAAAACATTCTATGTGAACAATAAAGTATACAGGGACAAAATACTGGAAGGGATCGTACAGTTATAACTTGTGTTACAATAACAAGCATGCATAATTAAGCACTCACACACAAAAGATGTATGACCATATGCTTAAATGCCATTTAAATCAATAAAAAATTTATGTTCAGTGATTTCCATATCCAGAGAATACCCCATTCACCTATGCACTGTCAATGCAATACTTTATGTTAATAAATGGAAAAAAGAGCATCAAAACATCTCGAATAAACCTGAGATATATCTTACTTGACAGTGACCTCAGTCCAGTCATCGAAAACTTCATCATCCATAGTCCCAAAATCTCCAAGTCTGAATTGTATGACGGAATCTGTGGACCTTAGAGGCCCATGTGACAGACTAGAAGACATGACAATATACCTCCAAAACACAAATATCTGTCACTGAGTCTCACTAAGTCCTCACCCACTAGTACAACATATTCCACTTAAACTGGCTCAATAAAGTCATTAACCACAGCTCTGTTCCTTCTGAACTAGTACATAGAATGTTTAAGCTTGCCTTTCATGCACTTCCCCAGAGTTAAGTGAATATATAGCTTAAAGCTTCACAATTTGATTGATTTCCTCCGAGATATATTAATCTGATTAGCACTATCATTAAAATCCAGTTCTATTGATTAAATTGCACCTGACTAACAAGCTAGCCACTATGAAGACCTGCTCCTAAGGTCAGATGTGACCCTAAGGGGTTTTCTGTCTATGTGGGTCACTGGCCACCAATCAACAAATCATTAGCCAATAAACATCCAAACCCACTTCATCAAAAACCAGATAGCTGTCAGACAAATATTTCACTTTCATTCCACAAAACCTCTGTAAATTTTAATCACAGCTTTAAATTTGTTGGCAAGGGTTGGCATATTGCAGAATTTGTGACTTTATCAGCTGTATTTCAGTGTTAGATGCTCCACACAAGCAGCTCCTTGTATTCTTATCTGATTTTTCTATTTTGTTCCCTCCAGCATTACACAGTAAAAAAAAATCAAGTCCTTTTATAGGCACCAAGACAGCACCTCAGTGATATATAAAAATATCAGTTCACTTTCTGTCAAACTCAGAGCTGACAACAAAATATCCATCTACATCAGTACCTAAAGATTGATGTTTCCCAGATGAGGGTAGATAAAAATCAATGATAACACAGATATACCTAGATTATCCACACATTCCTTCTCTCTTTCCACCTGTTATAATATTAGGACCTGTTTATTTCTGAGGAAGCCATTATTAATCTGATTTGATTTACAGGTCTCTTGTCAGACTTTATAACCCCAGACAAGTAAATAACTGCCCAGAACATACACCAAGTAAACTACCCCCAGAGAGCAATGATAAAATCAAACCATAATTGATAGGTCACCAGATGGACATTCAAAACTTCCAAGAAAGCTACAATTTTTTTCTTTTGAAAAGGGGTGTGGTAGGGGTGGGGACAGGGTGTTGAAACCCAATGAATATTTTGTATAAATTTACTAGGTAACTAAATCTAGAGGTGTGTGAATTTTAATTACTATGGAGACTGGTGAGGCATTTGGAAACTCTTTTGCAGATGAGAGTACCAATAGGAGCAGGGTACGACAGGCTGTGTATTGGGCAAGAAATGTTTATACAATATCTTTTGAGGAAATTTAGGATATACTGGAGTTTTTTATCTGTTCTATTGTCTTATGAAGGATTTAAAGCATGTGTATTTTACATTCATTTATTTATAAGTTCTTGTCTTACTGTCATTACAAAAGTCAATGTAAAGAAGTACTATGATCTACATGTTATGCAAAAATTACCTGAGAAGTGATTCTGCTTAATATTGATTTCATTACAGATATTAAGTTTTATTTTAAAACAGTCAATATATTATTTTTGGTCATAGAAAATTCCCAAATTTTACACAGAATTTAGGGTAAACTGTGATTCTGACCAACTGGCATTGGAAAATAAAGTTATGCAGTTTTGAATATCATAAGGTATCTACTAACTTATTCATCCCCAGGGCTACCACGGGCAATTAATAGGGCAAATATATGGTATAAATTTAATTACAAATCTAGCATACCAGTACATGTATATCTTTTATGTTTTCAAAACCAAAGTTTATTACCACTAAATATACTTATATATTATTGCCTGGCCAAAAAACTACTCATTATTACTGATATTTTGGAGAGAAAGAATACTATGCATCATGTGAGGACTTGGCTTATAAAACCTGAGCAAACAAAATTAAGTGTAGTATAAGATACATAAAAACCCACATAACCCTGCTGGAGAAATGAACATCAACTAACTGAACAAAGCACAAAACAGCAAGAGAACCAGACATTCATATAAAGCTTAGAGAAAATCTGATTTTTATTTTTATGCAGTATTGATGTCACAACATTATAGACAATCCTTAATTTTCTCCAACAGTCTCGTAAGAGAAAGCTACAGTGTAATATTCAGCAAATTAATGAATCAGGTTTTATCAGTCTTTTTTGTGTCAGAATAATGCATTTGTATGTGTTTGAGTACACATTTTTCTCCATATTAAATGAATTCATCAAATACAGTAGTTTGATGTAAATATTTACAAAGAGTTGAGGGAAAACACTTGTGATGTAAATAAAAAAATATTCTGCAAGATTCCTGCACCAAAACACCTGGACATCTAAATACCATCTATCTCTATTAGTAGAATTACTGAAATACACTAATTAATGTATAGAATGCACTTTCTGAAACTGGATTACCAGTACCTAAAGTCAAAAAACTAATTATGTCAATTCTTAGTGTGAAACAGGAAATGTTATTTTTTTTTCTCCAGCAAGATGGTAGCTGATAGTGATATAAATGTAAACTTGACTGGCCTGGATTCATGGTAGTAATATGGTCCTGTTACCCATAAAGTTGATTCTGGCAAAGTTTTCATATGTACATCAAAGACAAACATGATGTGTTACCTACCACTACAGAATGTTATAGGGTACTATGATGTTTTGATGAAGCATGTGTTAATATGATACAAATTATCTGTTTTTACTAAAAACAACTGGAATGTTTTCTGATGTGTTTAGAATAAAGTCAAACCTAATTACACTTGTATTACTGCAATATGTCACTTGTAACAGCAACTACCAATACAATGATTCTGATCTTGCAGTAAATGTCGAAATATTATTTATATTGATTGAAATTCAACATAAAACATGCAGAGTTTATCTACCAAGTAGATCAAATTCCAAATCTTGTTTAAAAATTTATCCGGAAATGCGTAAAAATGAATTCAAATTAAACCCAAACAAACCATGCAAGACTTTATAGTAGAAAGAATACTTTTTGTAATCTTGCCTGTCTGTCCACACAGAGTGATGCTCAAGCCACGAAAGATCCTGTATAACCGACTCATCAGGTGTAGGGGGGCGTCTCCCTATCCCTGGGCTGCCAGGCAGCACCTTAATCCCTCTCCTCACTGCCCGGGGGGAGGGTGGGACTACCTGCATGATGTGTGACGGGGCATACCCCGGGGGTGGAGTGACGGGGGTGGGAGGAATCCCCTGGGGCATTCTGTCTGGGGTGGACGATCTTCCACGCACCCTGATGATACCGTTCTGCAGCACTGGTCTCTGATTGGTTCTTGGAATGGTGTTCTGTCGGTTGACAGATATGACGGTGGGCCCGGGTCCCTGGGTAGGAGGGAGGGAGTTCTGTCTAGTCAGGGAGTTAGTCTCCGTGGGGGTGCTTGGTGCCGATACATGCTGCCGGTCATTTTGGTGGGTGGGAAGACTGTTTGGTCCAGATAAGTTTGGTGGTAATACCACAGGAAAATCTGGAGTGGGGGGCCGGTTCCTGGTGGAATCTGAACCAGAAACAAAAGAGGACATCCAGGACATGATTTTCATCGGAAATGTTTGTGTTACGGAGAAATACGCACACACCAAATTCCAGAGATGATAATTCCCCACAAAAATATATCAGTATCCTTTAGCAAAAACAACAGATTGAATTGGTTTCTTCTGCTGTCTGCCTCTTACATAATGAGTCTATAAGGTGCATAAGATATTCTCTTTTTCACGGAGTGTGTAGTCAGGTAGTAATATAAACACTAACTGTGTAGCTGTGCATCATCCATATTTCTCTCCCTCAAAGATAAAGGCCATGATAATCGATGCTATCTTCAAATGTATAATCCAAACTCCTAAAAGATAACCATGCAACACCTCCTGAACAGTAGGCTTCCAATAATATCTTCTTTTAATTATAATCCTTAAGTTTTTCTCTCAAATCTGCTTTTGAAATCTTTGAGCACAGATTCTGTTTTTCAAGTCACAGAATGCTTCTTCTCATGGCATAGTTTCATTTGGGAGTTAAGAATAACTGCTGCTGCTATAAATTTAAGCATTGATAGAGTCTTGTAATCTCCTCTATCATCACATAGTTTTTCAGATCAATCTGGAGAAAGATTCATCAAGAGAGTTAATACTGCAGTATAAAGGCTGATACATGATCTGACTTATCGCCCTCTCTCGGACACCCCTTCCCAGAATACACAGGTACAGGGAGCAATCAAACGGCAGCAGGGTTAAAACATATAAAAACAACAGCTACGGGAAATGGTTGTGTGATGTCAGAAACAGATCTACTCCACTGTAAAAGCGTAAATCTATAAGATCCAGATCTATGAATTTATCAACAAATTTAATGGAAATATCTAAGTTACCGAAAGATAAAGACTTTATTCAACAGACATATGATTTCCAAGTCAAAGAATTATTTCAACTGTCAGATTCTTTCCATCCCCCATCTTGGCTGAAAATGTGTTTTTCTTTAATAGATACATAATTTTTCTGCGTAAAACAACTAAATGTTCTTCCAACTTCTTAATATAATCAGAAGCACCTAAACTTTTAGTGCCATCAAAGTATCCCGTTCATCTGTCTGACAGAGACTGGTAAATCTCTCCCCTCCAGTGGGCTCTCAGAAGGAATATAAAACAGGTGCTCTCTGATTCTAATTACATCCTTATTATCAGCTTCATTAAGAAGAGCATATTGTTTCTGATATCTCCATAACACACAACTTTAGCACTCTGCTTGCAACTTTGGTGTCAAAACATGCCTGATCAGACATAAATCTCCAAATAAGCCCAGAACTCTTCTGTACAGTACATTCAACACATTGTCACATACAAAATCCTAGGAAAATTCACAACAAAAGCAAATGCACTCTCTCCCTGACTTCTGTGGCTGTCTACAGAATGATTCCGATCTGCTACTGTCACTGAAATGTTTGGGAGCTTTGCGGTAACATTTGGTATTCACTCTAGACAGGTTCACAGCAAGTGTTGTTCATCAACACTACATGCATCATCACAAGAAGACAAGCAGGACACTCACCCAGTCAGACACACATGCTCATACAGATGTCTTCTCTTTTTATCAATGAATCAGGGCCCTTGATTGTCTTTAATTTGAGCTGTTTAATTAAGAGCCTAACTTTCAATTATCAAAAAAGGTACTTTTATTCAAATTGAAAGTTTCAATTTTCGGAATATATGTACATGTATAATCATTTCTCCAAACAATAAAGAAAATTTACTTGGGTGTATAATACATAATTCCTAAACTGCTATACTCATATTCCTCTGTATTGCAAAAACAAAAATTAAGTTGATAACAAAGATCAAACTTCATTATGTCACAATTTAATGTACCCAGGTATAATATCTTTATTCAGAAAGGCCTCCATTTCCCCAATCTTTATTATTCTGTTCCCATTCCCCAAATGAGGCAAGAGGTCCCTGTGAAGTGCTGTGCATTGTTGCAAACCATGGTCAAAATGTACCATCCTCTGCCATTCTGGCCATGGTTGAATTAAAAAAGAATTTTTCGTAGCTCATTAAAACATTGACCAATGAGAGTAAAGCACAGTTGGATAATGAACTTTATCGCAGCCTTTCAATATCAAATCGTAATATATGAAATATTTTTTGAAACTGTAGATGTCAAATGATGATTTCAATTGTGATGGAAACAAATATTGTCATTGATTGAATATGTCATCACAATATAAAGGCCTAAATATTCAAGATTACAACACTTTTTGTGATCAAGCAGCCATGGGTAGGAGAGAGCTATATGCAGATTACGTACCATGGCTTGAGACAGTGAAGCCAAAAAGGCTTTATTTAAACTTTCAGTTCTTCCAAAAATACAAATGGACTAGATCTAGACTACTAGTAAAAGATCTCTATTGCTTCTCTGCTGACTCGATTGTCACATGTGCAGATATTCTAGATGCATAGAAAATCATTTATGTAATGAAAATTAACATTAAAAATTGACATTAAAAGTACAACTGGCAGATATCACATAAAAGGTTCATTTGACTCCATGGCTCAGAACAAATAAATTTAATTCTTGTACCCCTTTACTGTTTGGAGTCGACTGACAATCTACTGTAGAAGCACAAATTTTCGTGGGCATAAAATTTCGTTGATTTGTCATCAAAAATAGTTTCGTGGACATTTAATTTCGTTGTTTTGAAAGTAACCCTATTCAATATATAGTCATATAAAATTTCGTGTGGGATTTAATTTCGTTGAATATTGTGAACAACGAAATAAACGAAATTTAATCCCCCATGAAAATTTGTGCCTTTACAGTATATACAATAAAGAAAGATAACTAGTTGGCAAGTTTTCCTCTTTTCATGCATATTTCCCCAATGCACAGTGATGGATAATCAGTCATATGCTATCTACTCTATCCAAGTCACACCAAGCATGAAATTAAACAACTTATAAATTATAAAAACAATCTTTTCTTCACAAAAAAGCAGACACTATCATCAGCTCATATTCAACATCATGAATCTGAATTCTTTAAAATATTTTGAGTGTACAAAACTTTATTCTCACATATATCCTATAATCATGATTTGATTAAATTAAAATATGTACTCTCCACTTTAAAGAGAATTGATAAAAACTTAAAACTCCTTCTACCATTTGGAATAGATAAAACCATTTCATTACATGTATTACTCTTACAAAACATAACACACAATGTTTTAATTAGCAAACATACCATTGGACGCGATTAAAATGAATAACACCAGCGGAAGGGAGGTAACTTTGTTAATGTACATTAAAACAATGTTATCCATTTCAGTAAGTTAAAACAGATATATCTTGTAACATATTGTTTAAATAAGACAGTATTGATAAGACCATCTTACCTCCTGACTATACTAGAGACCCTGTAAACCCGACTTTTCAGTTCCGCGATCGTTTCCTCAATCATGCTCAATATTCAATCAGTGACGGCCACCCAATACACGGTGACACAATGAAATCCTCCTTATATAGGGTATACAACACCCAGGAAAATATAGAATAACCCTATTGAAATCGTTTTAAAAAATAGATGTGCCATGGATAAATGATTCCTATCACAGCGCTATGGCTCCATTTCCAATACATACACCCCTGTTGTTTAAATGACGCTTTCTGATTTGCGAGATTGATAAAAACTGAAGAGCAAATTAAGCAACAGAAAGGGTACTTACGGTAATTTCCTTTGACCCACAACACCCATGTCCCCAGTACTACTGGCCATTGAAATCAAAATATAAATATTGACCCCTCCATCTAAAGAACCGAACAAAGCAGCAAATAGGTTAATACGAAGTATTATTGAGAGTAATATCAAAATCTGGGATGGATGAATGGAGATTCATTATAGGTACACAAACCAATTTCATCCTTTTAACAATCCCTCTTGTCAACAGACAGAACCTTTGACCAAAGGATTTAATCTTACTTATAATTTAACATTACAATGGAACATCCCTTATTTTACCGTTATCTGATCTATTTCTGATATTGACAGTTATTCCAATGTCTTTCTTTTCGTTTTCAACTATTTCTTTCAAAAGGATATCAATTCTCAAAGCCTTTGAATTGCTTATTAATAAACTTCTTTTATATAGAAATAAAATAGAATCAGAAGATTTATAATTCACAAACATGTTTCCAGCATTCAATGCTTTTTATACTGTACTTATTTTTACTTTCTTCTTTTTAAAACGCAAAAACTGCATCTTAATGTAAAGGATACAGTGAGACTACATCATTCAACAAAAAGTGACAATAGAAAAAGGACCACAGATGTATCAAATTATGAGGTGATATAAAAAATACATATGCATGCACTACTATGTCACCAAAAGGCTAGCAAGTGAAGGAAAAACTCATTAGTGAACCGATAAATCAGCTTCCGTGACTGAACTTTACATAAAATAACTGAATTGGGATTCGAACTCGTGTTTCTCTGATCCACTCAACCAACACATCCCAAATCCCATTGTTCACTGTCTTAGAGGACTGTATTAACTGTGTAATTAAGTAGGTTAAAAATGCAATTACCTAAACTTACTAAAATCAATCAATGACTGAAGTGAATGACTTTAAATTGAAGGTATCAGTGTATCCTCTTACAAACAGATCTGATTTCTTTATTGATGGTAAACAAGCTTAAACCAATACCCTGACAGGAATTTCTCACCCTGGTCTATTAGATAATTTAATCCCCTCTCTCTCCCTGTCTGGATAAAGCCAGGTAGTAAATGTAATCTAAACAAATGGCTGTTTTATTTTTGACAAAACAACCTGACTTTTCTTAAATTGCTGTATTAGACAATACCTTACAAAACATGAGCATCATTTTTTCAATTATATTTCATTTATAAATCAAACATTTGTTTACAAACAACTGCAATAATCTTGATAACTGCATTTAGGGAAAAAAACTGACTACATACCATAAAGTTTTGGCCTTTAACATGTATGCAGCCGACATCGTTATCCATTTAGAACATACCAATTTGTAACAATAGTCCACCCATGTCCAATACACAGCCCTAGCCTGTCTTAACACTCTGGACTTAATTTGCCTATTTTCACAGATTCTGTCTTAGGGCATGTAGTAATCCCTGGCCCACGTAGTAGACTTGACGTAGGGACTGTGACACCTGAAGCTAACACCTGATATCTGGCTCCTATTACAGAATCCCAGTCACCTCCATTCACCACCATCCCTCAACTTACAATCTAACCTAATAACCAATGTGTAATTGGGTAGAGTGAGCAAATGCCAAGAAATAACATTACATAATTTGCTTTTCCCTAGGCCCTTAAATTCTTGCTGTACGTAGTATCATTTCTTCCCCACTGGGAAGACAAAAATGATGATAATACTTTCTGTTTCCCCTTTGTAATTAAACTGAAAAAGTTTGGAGTGGTAATGAAAATTAAACACAGATAAAAATATTAAATCAATCACTCTTGATATCTTGTATGCAAACTTTCAGATAGAAAAACATATATATTATCTGTGGACATTCTGTTGAATTCTGTTGAATTTAACGCTCTTCAATGAACACATCTACAATCAATTCTCGAATTATCACCATTCGATTCATTGCCATTTTCGCAATACCGCCATGATTTCCCAAGAACGCTATATAAAATTCTCTTTATAACGCCAAATTCGCATACCGCCATCCACCACCCTGTTTTCACAACAAACATCCATTTTCAATTGTCAATTATCTCGACATACCGCCACTGGTGCATCTGGTCAGTGAAGCGCGGCTAATTATTTGACGTTTTCCCTGTTGTAAAGTATGCAAACCCAGCAAGGTATATGCAATTAAATAAACAATAATTTAACATGAACTGTTATAATAATTTTGTTTTCTGCTTAATAAAAATCGTTTAGTCATGGCTTTGCCACGAAAGCGGTCATTATTAAAGTACACCGATAACGATATTATTTTGATGATCTCTGCTTTAAACTTAAAAACATAATTATAGGGTATAAATTGTGAACGTTTCATTAACAATGATGCCATAAACAATGAATTTATTCAAGAATTCATTTTACGTACTATCGGCAATATATCACGACGATTGACCCAACATGGGTTTTTTTCAATATCAGACGTGCAGATTTACATGCAATCATATGAACTTGTCTTTATTTCATTACTGCACATTTTGTTTTAGCGAAATTGTACATAAAAAAGTATTTTCAAATTTAGGTTTTTGTATACATGTACATGTAATAATAAGAATAGAAACGCTAAATGGTATTTCTGAGAACGGTAACTCTACTTCTTGTTTCCTAAAAGATGGGAAATTCAATTCATCGCCAAATTCGTTATACCACCATGATTTCTTAATGACAAAAGGTGGCGGTTTATCGAGAATTAACTGTATACAGGTACAACTTTATTCTCAAAAATGAAATTACATTCACGATCTAATTTCAGCCAGAAAATAAAAGCCACATGACTTGTAATTTGTTTCTACAGGATCAGACAGATAGTACCTTGGTCTACATCTCTTATACTGGCTGTAACAGGTGACTCAACTGACATATCTATATCACATTCCTTAGTAGCTAAATAAGAACTCAAGACAAGACTTTGATGACAAGCTTAAATCCATTATAAACTCTTTTTGAAATATATAATTCATAGAGAGGTATATGGATTGCTTATAAAGTAAACAACGCTGGCACCTTTTATTCAGTAACTACCAGAATTTGGATTATGCCCTTTGACTCTGGTGAACCAGTTTTCTGGTATGGCCCATTGGGTCCAGCATTGTTATGTGGACCGAGATCTCCAGGCTGTGACATCGCGGATAATTACAGATCATAGCTCAGTAACGTAAAATCCGACACACACATCAACTGTCATCAATTCCTTGCAGAGGCGTAGTCACAAACTTAAAAGTGGGGGGGCTAGTGCCCCCGCTGCCCCCCCTGTGACTACGCCTATGCCTTGGTATTGTTGTATCAGTCCAGTGTTTGCAAGGTATTTAACTGTAATCAGCCAGGTCCCCGGTGAAAGTAATAATGTCTATACAGTGAAGGAGACAGATAGTGCAGGGTAACCACACAGAGAGATACTGAAATCAGCTTATTGTTGTCTACTGGCCCAACAGAATGTCCAGCATGGCACTTAAAGAATGTGCCAAGGGAAATAATGTTAAACATGAAGCTTAATAAAACAAAACATTGCTCAAAATCATTAGACTATATACTATGAATACGCTGTATACGCAGAGATACACGTACTCCAGAACTCGTTTAAATTACAGCTTACTCCACTTATATTGAACTCGCTTATTTTGAAATTCCGCTTATTTTGAAATAGAAATAAATCCCCAGTTTTTGCCTCTCATATTCTTTGCATTAAAATAACGGTTATATTGAAATCGGATATATTGAAATTTCGCTTATATTGAAGCCACTGCTCAGTCCCCACAGGTGGTAATGAGCTGTTTTCATAACGGTTATATTGAAGTACTCCTTGGCGGCTGTCGTTACGGTTGGTGACAGTAATTATGCTTGATTGACCAGTTGATATACCAAGGTGTGAATAATTAAGTTTTCACCTTATGTGTTTTTATGTTGCATGTTCTAACGAAATAAAATTTTTCACTGTTAAATTCTTTGCGTCCATATATATATTTACGGACATATCGAGACTTAACAGTTAAACCTTATATAGTAACCCCCACAGATCTAGGAAAAAAATATAACTTTGAAATTAAATACGTACTGTAAATGGCAATTGATATGCCTAAATTCGAAATAACTAAGGGATTGACCCGAGTACACTTACGATGAACTACAAGCTGCATTTAGCAGTACTCAACCGTTTATGTCCGTTGTATTTTCTCCAAAACGTAAATAAATGCGATCGGGAAATAATTATGAGGTTGAAGATTGTCCTTTCAATGAAACAGAAATAAAAAAAAATATTTAAACTTTCAAGGACTCATATTCTTTGTAATCTGTTCACTGTTATAGATAAACGATGACAAAATTCATTTGTTCGGGTTTGTTCTTCTCTATTTTAAATCGGGATTGAACTTGGAAAAATGGCGGCTTCACGATTTCGCTTATATTGAATTACGGATATATTGAAATAATTTGCATGGTCCCCTGAATTTCAATATATCCGGAGTAGGCTGTACTTACATGACTCTCTATTCATTCTTTATCTGGCATAGCACGAGAATTTTCCCATAGTCACAAAGCTCTGTGTTGTACTTATTTCACTATTCGATTCAGACCAAGTGCCTAAAATTTCTGGTATTCAATTCATTTTTTTAATTCATAAAGAGAAATAGATTGTGACAAGTGTTGTTGACACAGTTACACAAGTAGTGGTTTTAAAAAGCATTGTAAGTTAAAGTGCAATGGGTACTTCAAAATCTGACAGGGCAATTAAGTATCCATATGACATATGTAGATTGAACCATTTTGCTTCTTATGACTTCCAATTCTCATGAAGACAGTAACAAACAACTGGAAAATATGTACATGATTATGTGAATAAAAAATAGAATGTCTTGTTTATGCTAATTAAATCTCAAGATTTTCATTATATACATGTATTACAAATGATTGCTGTTATGTGCCTTCACCTAAAATTTGCTGTAAAATGTCTACACCTCAACTGATTGTGTTGGCACCCTCAACATACTGTGCTGTGGTTCATTAAGCATCAAAGACTTGATAAAATAATGAAATTAGACAGTTCCGGTGATGGTGGCATCTGGCACATTTGTTTTCAGTAAATACAAGCACCAGTACCTCTTTCTTCATATATTTATATACATTTATGAACTATTACTGTAACAAAAACAGTTAAAATCTTAGACACATTTAACAAAAAAGTACCATCTACATATATGATATTGAAAATTCAGTAAATGTACCAGTAAGTTTATCTAATAGCATTTATTCTCCTTTGAACCCAATCAAATTTTCTAAAGTGCAAGTGAAGTATATTAATTAAGGGTGCACTTTTTACTACATGTACTACGCTGCATTTCATTTCCGGAAATATGCATAGCATTTCCGACATTTTATTATTTCATTTCCGACATTTTTTGTTTTCATTTCCGACATAATTTCTTTTTCATTTCCGGAATTTACCTGTTCGGCAATTCAATGTTTCCTAAGTATTGAGTAAAAGAAAATGGAATTTTAAAGTATTTATACCAAAATATTAATATAAAAAAACTAAACATATAAACATTCATGTAGCACTTAAGACTAGGTAAAGGAGTTCAATGAGCATAAAACTATTTCACCACATTTGATGTGCACTAAATTAATTGTCAGTGACAGCACCATACTTATGTCCAAGTCACTGATAGATTTACAAAATTGGGATTTTAATGATTTATTTATAATTTATTCTTTTAAATTTTTCATAAGTAAAGTTATCAAATCTGTTACTATGTATTTGAAAAATGTCGGAAATGAAAACAAAAAAAATGTCGGATATGAAAACTAAAAAATGTTGGAAATGAAAAGTTGATAATTACCAAAAATTCCGGAAATGAAATGCAGCCATGTACTACATGTTAAAGGTTTTCTTTTTTATGTGCAATGTCTGAACTGAATCAAAGATTTGGACTTTAAAAATGTCCAACAACAAAGCAGTCACATGGGCTCAACAGAGATGCATGGAGAAAAAATGATACATGTAGTAGTTAGTCCTCCAACTCCTCATTGAATCAATACTTTTCTCTTGATTAATGAGATTGATGCATCAGTGATGATCAAAGCAAATCTGAGTATGGAAGGGAATTTTGAAAACTAACTTTATCTAAAAATTGTACTTTAAAAAATGTTTTCATTATCAACTGAAAAAATACCAATGCTTTTGATGAAAGATGACATGATTAAAGAAATGGAAAATATGGAAATGATATATGATATAGAAAATAATATTTCAAAAGATGTGACAAAGCGCCTGGATGGAGTACATCCAACTTCTAACATTGCAATGTACCATGAGAATGAAAGTGGCTCAAGTCTACAGATAAATATACCCAAGATCAGAGGAAATTCAAAATAAAATCTGTTTATTGGTTAAGCAAATTTTTGAGTGGAAATCTTCCCAGAACCCTTTCACTTCCACAATTTCATGGAATAATCATGATAATGGCAAATATAATAGGCATGCAGAGATATGGAGTTTGAAGAGGTGAATCGATCATCAAAGTTAAAAATGTGAGCCCTTAGGGGTTTTTGATGTTAAAACTACCCCAACAGTCATGCAAATAGAACAAATAACAGAAATATAAATCCAATGAAAAGTTTTATGACTATATTTTGCAAAAAAAATTTGTTTTAAATATATATTTTTTATCATAAAATTCAAAGTGCCTAATTATGGTAAAATGTTAATTTTCTAATTTAAAAAGAGAAATAGAAGTTTTTTTTAAGTATCTACTTATTTAACAAACATGGTATTCACAACAAAATTTATAAAATTATAAAACATTGCTCAAGAACTTTTTCTAACTGTAAACAGGAGCAAAACTGTTTCTCAGATTAGATTCATTTGCATTAAGGATTAACAAGGTCATACACATATCAGAATCAACTAGCTGTTTTCTCTGTTTAAAGACGATATCTTGAATTTCCTTTCGCTTTTTCACATAATACTTCTGATAATAAAAATTATATCAGAAGACCAGATCCCAATTGTTATAAAGAATATAATTAAGACTTACGAGTTTAATTCATCTTATTTCACGTTACAAAATTTTAATGTCATAAAATATTTACTGTGGGATTTGTGTGCTTATTGAAATCTACGTTTACATTAGTAGCTAAATCTGTGATGTTAGGGAACATATTGACTTATGGTCCTACTGACTGTTCTACAACATACACACACACACGGTGCACTCACATTTTGCAGGTGTCAACAAACTTCATGAGGATTTGAGGGTTTCAAATGAATGATCCTAACATGACGCCATTCCTTTCTGCTCCTGAACTGACTTTATGATGTCTGATTGAATGAATCCTTACCCTATGCTCATCTTGAAAATAAATTCTTCACATTCTTTCCTTTTCACTCTCTGTCAAAACTTCTAACCGGAAGTGCATTTTAAAGTTAAGAAACTAAAAGCAATGTATGAAAGTAACCAATAAAATTCCGATAAAATATCTTCAAGTTTTCCCTTATGACAGAATAAATGTTTTTTTATTTTCTTTATTCACAGAAGTGTGTTTGGTTTTTTTTATCATTATCTTATATTATTTCTATCAAGGCTCTCTAAATCGTTCAGTAATCAAAATCAATGTTTAACGACATTGCATATCTATTTATAGAAATAGTTGAACCGGAAATTTCCCACCACGTGTGCAAGTTGATGGTCTGTTTACTTTTGATTGCAAAGCAATTCAACGTTTGTGTAACTGTAAAGCATGAGAAAGCGTACTATTGTGAAACCCAAAGTATTGAATGAGGCTGGGAGTGGGTCAGTACAAAAAGAAGAGAATTCATCAAAGGTAAAAACATGCACATGCAGTTTATATTAAATGATATCCCACAGGTACTTGGCCCAAGTCTTGGTTTATACAGTTATAAATATTTATGTGCCTTTTTGATAATTTTTTTTTTACATATCAATAAGGTACAAACAGACGTATAAACAAAGACCCAAGCATCTTTGGAATTCGATCTTCACGCATATCTAAGATTATGATATATATTACTGTTTCTATGTAAGTTTTATCCGAAAAGAAAATATATTAGCTATGTGGTGCATTATACCAATGCAAATGTGATATCATAAATGTGAATTATGGCAATTTCGGGAAGGGGGAGGGCATGAGATATATGAAGATAACAAACAATACAAATACAAATCAGGAGCAGAGGCTATTAATACATCAGAGGTGGGATCAGGTGCCATGGAGGATTGAGCATCCCCTGCCGACTGGTCACACCCGCCGAGTGCTCCTTGTCATGTTTGGGATATATTCATCTGAAAAATCTGTCAGTAATTCAGTGTGTAAATAATGTCCTTACAATTGGTATGAAAAATGTCAGTCAGTATTTGACTTTATGAATGATAAACAATCAGACTGCATTTGCTGACAAGGTAAACATAACATCAGCAAGCTCGAGGCATACATTGGAGAGCAGCAGGATTTGCAACTGGACACTATCACTGCACAACTCCAATGGCAAACGAAGAGACACAGCATAAGTTAATTGTCATGTTATATATATATTCTTTTCTATATTATGTGGTGGTTATTACATGTAATTGATAACAAAAAGCAATTCATTACCTTTATTTTTTGTAGTCCAGAGGTGAACATGTCAGCACTGGAGGGAGTGTTGGGGGGTTTGGTAAGCGTCTCCTGAAGGCCGTACAGATTCTGATACTTATTACGCTGGTGCCACCATTTCTTAACTATGCAGCCTTACAGAAAGAAGCAACAGAACTCAAACCAAATCATGGTAACTCAATATGCTAAAGCATTAGAATAACATTCTGTAAAATTTTTATTTTGTAAAAATTGTTAATTTACTGTGCTTAATACTGCAAAATCTAGTACATTCAATAAAAAAGTTTCTAAATGTTTGATTAAAGTTGAATATAAGAACAAAATGAATGCATGGACAAACTTGTAGCAAATGTATCATTTATAACTGTGAATATTTTAGGACAGCTGTATGATATTGCATGGGGACAAAAAATATTCAAAATATGTCATGGAAAAGGGCCTCCTACAGGTAATTCTTTGATAAGAAAAGTATAATTAAAGACAGTTATAATTGTGAAGCATCAATTTTACTTTCTATCTGATATTCAGTATAAGAAACAAAAATCAAGGAAGTTGTCAATCTGTTTCTTCATGCTCAAATGATTTACATACAATTTTGTTAAATTTGCTTAGATTTTAATATCATAAATGTTCTTTTCTTAATTGCATGGAATTTTTATTTAAAATTTGTAAATTTTTCCAGTGATACTGGATGCACCTACAGGTATGACATCAGATGTATGGGAGTTAGTTTGGCCCAGAATAGCCAAAATTGCAAGGGTAAGTTATCTTTCTTTGTGTTGGATTATATTGGACATAATATTTTAAGATATAGATAGATCAATAGTTACTGAAAAAAATTAAAGAGATTTTCACTTTGTAACTGATAGGTGTGTGTTTATGACAGAGCAGGTCTGGGCTTCAGTGAACGACCACTAATGGTATGTCTTGATTAAAAGGATTAATGATTATAATGTATGTACATGTACTTGTACAGCAATCACAAGATCTGATAATTATTTTATGGAGTAAACTTTACCTCCGCAGAACCACTCTCAGACAGATGGACAGGATGCTAAGAGTAACACGAGGAACAGGTGGCATCCATTCACAGTAGAGAGGTACAGTAAAACTCGTTTAGTACGAACACGGATATAGCGAATTCACGAATATAGCAAAGTTACTCGGGGTCCCCGGCAAAATTCTTAACTATTCTTTGTACAATTTTACGGTTATAACGAACTGATATGTGTCCCGTAAAGGTTAAAAATAATAAGATTTACATCTTTTATAACGAATTTTAAAAAATCTCCAAGGTAGATATATTGAACTGACTTTATTTCTAGTAAGTATTTGCAAATAAAATTTAATTTGTAATGGAAATGTTTATAGTAATAATTGTTTCCCTACCATTTTCGGTTGGAATACTTGGAGGAAAATGTGTATATTGCGAATTCACTCTATACACTTGTACGAATTTGTTATAAGGGTACAACGAATTACAGATATAGCGAATTTAATTCACAGGTCCCCAGGACTTCGCTATAACTAAGTTTTACTGTACTGTACTGTAGATCAAAAAAGTCTGCATCACCTCATTTTCATGACACTAGAAATATTTTCAATATTAGAGAGACATTTAATATTTGAATAAATTTATAATGTTCGAGGATAAAAAATATTTGTGAGCATGACATTTAGTTTTTCGTGGATGGACTAGTGTAATTACATGAAAATAAAGTTCTTTTGAATTAAATCACAATGGGCTACAGTTATTGAGTGTATACATGTATTTATATTTTATTTCAGAATGGCTGATGATTTAAACAAACTGGTAACAACTAGCAGTCAGGAAGTACAACCCTTTATCTTAGTGGGAGCAGAGTTAGGGGCCCTAGTTGCACAATTTTACACTCAAATGTTTGACAAGTGAGTTACATGTATTTAAAAATCTCTGTTTCTAATTGAAAGATATCTTTACCTTATCAAGCAGTTTTACAACTGTTGTCACTAATGTTATATAAATTTCAGTCAAGTTGCAGGAATGCTGCTGATAAATCCTTTGTCAGATGACCTGTTTGAACAAGATTCTGGTTCCTGGAAAACACATTGGTATTATGACTATAAAATAATTTAGAGTTCTGTATTTCGATCAAGTTAAACAAATACTAGTACATTAATCATACCCCTAGCTAAAAAATCAGAGACAGAGGAACTAGCTTGTTTGTCTGTCTGTCCATTCGCTGGCAGGAAAGTTTTCAACTCATGTCAGCTAGGTCCTTATTTTTTAATGAAGTCCATATTTCATTAAATGATTATGAAGAGGGTGTTTCTTTTTTTTTAAAACAATGTTATTTTGGTCAAGGTCACATAGAAAAATTGTATATACATGTACTAGGAAATCACAAAAAATTGCAGCAGGGGGTATGATTTCAAAAGCTCAATCACAGTACATGTATATGTACCTTTAGTTACTCTGATCAGCTTTTGATTTTATCATCCATACTTTTCACTGATATCAATCAGAATGTTTGCAAAATATTATCAAAATACAAACATACCGGTATGTCAATTTTTTTTTGAAACATTTTTAGGTTTGGTAATTTAATTCCAAGTTTCCAGAGCATGCAGCTGGGTGCAGCTCTTGGTTTGGTTCGATTAGCATTACTGGTAGGACTGATAAATCAGCCATTAACAGGAACAAATATGCCAGAGGATGTCATCAACAGACAGGTTTGAAAATCTCATTTATTGATTTAGAGAGTGTAATATATATACATGAAAAATACAGATTTGTAACTGTATTTATGTAGGGCAAGTTAACTATAGCTATGCATGAGACCCCTTGTACTGCACAATCATAATATTCTGGTTTCTATCCCTTGAAGATGTCAAATATGATTTCACATTAAATGCTAATTTTTTGGTAATTTTGTAATCACATGATACATTTAATGACAATTGTTATCATCAAAAAGTTTAAATCTTTATCTTTAAAATGGAATTTAATTATTTAAAAAAAAAAAAGGAGTCTTCTAATTTAATGCAAGATTATGGCTATAATCAAGTTGTCCAATGCAAGGTACATGTTAAATGCACAGTGAACTAATCCCAATTACCTGATGCATTTATCCCCTCTAACAGGATCTTGAAATATTGCTATGTTGGGTTCAACCAAATATCACCTTTCTTTAAAAAAATCAGATTTAAAATTTTTTTTTTTTTTTTCAAAAGGTTTTACTGAAAGGATTATTTATCTGAACTTGGCCTTGAGTTTGGTATTTTCTCTGTTTTTATACGCCCGTCTTAAGACGAGACGTATTATGTTATAGGCTTCGTGTCCATCCGTCTGTCTGTCCGTCTGTCCGTCTGTTAGCTTTTCTTGTGTCCGGCTCATAACTTTAATACTATAAGGCCTAGAGTTACCAAACTTTGTCAGCTGCTACATCTTGGGTAGAAGGTGTGTCTCGCACAAAAAGTAGGTCACTCTGACCTTTAATAAAGATGATATAACCAAATATGGAAAAATCCTGTCCGGCTCATAACTAGAAAACTATGAGACCTAGAGCTTTCAAACTTGGCAAAAGTATACAGCTAAAGTAGAAGGTGTGTCGCGGCCTATTTCAAGGTCACTGTGACCTTTAATTTAAGTGAATTTTTAAAAAAAAAGTAAGTCTTTTAAGTTTTAAATTTCATAATCCTAAAAAATGTAAAAATATAGTTGTATCCTTATTAAAAAATGTTAAATTAAGTAAAAACTTATTTTTTCATTATATACTTTACAGCAATCTGTAACAAATGTTTATGCTTTGAGAGGAATTCAGTTTGTCCCATGGGCATAATTATCAAGCACTGGTCAAGAAGAATTTTGATAGCAGAAACTTGCATGTCAAATTAGAGAGAAATTAATGAGTTTATTGTCAGGAGCTAAGAGCA
>PRKT01000083.1:1178276-1189315 GCA_003671525.1 Saccostrea glomerata | reverse complement strand
TGCAATAAACAATTTAAGTTTAAGTAAGCTGCAGATGGATATTTGTTATACTCTAACACAACCAGTTTGGAGTTATATGATGTATTTGTTAAATCAATCCCTACACTGCAAGTCTCTTAGAGATGTATGATAAGAAATGGAAATTAAATCATTGAAATCTGTGTCAATCTGTTAATCAAGGCTACCTGATTTTCTTGCATCCTAACCAATTTATGATTATTGAACAATATTTGACGGGCGTATCATGCTGTGGCGGGGCATTTTATTTGTTTTTGTTTTTATTGCATGTATGTGGAAAAAAATGAATACCTTAAATTAACATGTCTTGGTTCATTACTTTTCATTCTTTTTCAGAAACATTTTCTATGTCATCCTAAACATCTTAATTCTGTAGTGGATGTATTTGTTAAATCAATCCCTACACTGCAAGTCTCTTAGAGATGTATGATAAGAAATGGAAATTAAATCATTGAAATCTGTGTCAATCTGTTAATCAAGGCTACCTGATTTTCTTGCATCCTAACCAATTTATGATTATTGAACAATATTTGACGGGCGTATCATGCTGTGGCGGGGCATTTTATTTGTTTTTGTTTTTATTGCATGTATGCGGAAAAAAATGAATACCTTAAATTAACATGTCTTGGTTCATTACTTTTCATTCTTTTTCAGAAACATTTTCTATGTCATCCTAAACATCTTAGTTCTGTAGTGGATGAATATCATTTTATGAATGAATCGTTTTCACAAATCAGGTGAGTAAATCTATTGGAAAAATGGAACAAAACCTCAAGTTTGTAGAACATGTAGTTCTATTGAATTGGTTTTAAAATTTTTTAAGACTTCTAAAATTGTTTAAATTAATTAAATGTTGTAGGACAATGAGGATGTTGAAAGCAGTTCCAAGTAATGTATCAGTCACAGTTCTAAGTGGAAATTATTATGATGAATTAATGCCAAGTCATTTAAACAAGGTAATGTATAAACAAGTTTACTGAAAAACACTTCTTTTCGTGGGGTCAAATTTTTGTGGTTTGAGAAAATCTCTTGGTTACAGATTTGGTTGGGATTTGATTTTGTGGATCAAGATTTAATGAGTACTTATATATGTTACATTTTACATTTCATGGGTCTCATCATACCTCAAAAACAACAAAAATTAAACCCCATGAAAATTTGTGATATCACGGTATCCTGTTTGTTTTTTCCTTCAAACATCACCTAAGACACCTGGAATGTGATAATTAGGGATGCATACTGCTATACTTGCTTCAGATATTGCTTCTGATGTGTATTTAAGGAGGAATGGGAGGGTGGTGTAGATGTTTCTAGCATGTCCAGTGTTAAGTCCAGATTATTTGGATACTGCATAAGCATTATTTTGCTTACCTGGTAGTTGCAATAAGAGCAAGGAAGAGAGCAAGGGAGTGACCTTATTATAACAACCTTTTAATTATGTTTGAATTATTTAGTGCTTCATTCTAGTTGTAAACATTACATTTCCTAAATAAGTCTCACTGAAAAAAAATTTTGCTTTTGCTCTTACATTCATCTGGTACAGTGTTCTAGATTTTGACACTGTTATACGTGTACATGGTAGATAAAATATATCCAGGTGAGATTTGTATTGTATAATTTATTTTCAAAATATGACAATTATTGAATACCTCAAGTGAAATTTGATTATTTACATAGAATTTAAAACTGATTTTGCTTATTTTACAGGCATGGGCAAAGTCGGAGCAGAATTTACTGACAAAATATTATCCTCGAGCCAAGCATATTGTGATAAACAGTTCAGACAGACATATGTTGTACAGAAATCCAGATGCTATATCAGAGCAAGTCATTAAGATGATAAAACAAGTTAGAAACAAATTAAGAATTAAAAGTAGTTAGAATTGTGTGACTTTTTGATTTCTCAAAGCATCATCTTATCTTTTCTAGTCCAGTGGTTCTTGAGAAGAATTTTTTTAAAAATTCTTATTTTATTTCATTTTAAAACTTAGATCATTTATTGTGGACCATTCCTACTGCCTTTAATATATAATATTTCATACATTCCATTGGTATTGGTTATCTGTCTATCCAGCAGTTTTTGGTCATTTGATAGCTACACACAGGTTACAAATTTCACTTCCAACTCTTTGTTGGAAATTTGGGTATACACTTTTGCAATTTAGCATATCCAAATAAAACAAGATGTGTTTGTGAAACAGTATGCCCCAGTTGGTACATGTAGTACATTCTAGAATGGGATGTAAACTGAAGTGGTATACATGTACCCTTGACAAACAGACGGACAACAAAAACAATATACCCGCGGGATCTTTCAATCTGGGGGCATAATAAAATGTCCCCTATTCTGAAGTTATGGTTGTTATTCACCCATGGAGCTGCAAGGTTAAGTGATCAAATTGCCTCTGAGCTTCATCTAAAAATAAGCTTTGAGCTTCTTTGTGTGGACTTAATCAAGTGAAATTCATTTCACTCTTTATCAAACCTTGAATAGTGAAATACAAGAGATGTTTGTAAAACACTTATGCCCCCCTCCCCCCCAAATTGGAATTTGTCCAAGTCCAAAAAGGCATAACTGTCAAAAATGGCGCAATCGTACCCAAAACAGATCTTGACCTAGATTGTCATCTGATAAATCTGCATACTAAATTTCATTTCAGTATGTGCAACCTTTGCAAAGAAAATGAACGGAAACTGCAAATAATTGGAACTTTTCTAAGTCAAAGGGGCATAACTCTGTCAATAATGGTGCAATCATACCCATAACAGAACTTACCTAGTCATCTGATAAACCATACAAGTAGAATTTTTAGCAAGGATTAAATTTTGGCAATTAGCGAGGGTCCCTAGATCGCTAAAATTAAGTATCGCTAAAAATTAAATGCATTTTATTTGCAATAGCTTCTTTAGTTAGCATTTTAAAATCGCTTAAATTACCTCTCGCTAAAAATAAATTACCATTTTTTAAGGAGAAATCGCTAAATTTGTGTCTCGCTAAAATCTCCACTTATACTGTATTCTGTGTACTAAATTTCATTTCAGTATGTGCAACCTCTGCGAAGAAAATGAAATAAATGTTTCCGACTCACAACATTTCACAGCTTCTCAAAATAAAAGGACACAAAATTAAATGCTACACATACAATTTTACTGTGCCTTTACTGTTCTGTATTGAACTTTTTGCTGTAATTTACAGCATTTACAGACCTAAACTGAAAAGAAAGAATAAAGCTTAACAGGTTCAATTTTAAGGTTTTTATTCTGTAAATGGATGAATATGAAGCCTATATAAAAATTTAAATAAACCGAGCTAATTAAAAGCACAAGCATACTGGAGACTTGAATTCAAAACCCTTGCCAAAAAAAGTTGGGTTAACAACACAGAAACTAACAAGTAGAAACACTGGACCATTTTTTCTTAAATACCCTGCAAGTCCTTTGAACAATATGAACTTATTAGCACAAAAAGCACTTTTCAAATGAGAGCTATTTCACCAGTATACAGGGGGGGAGGGGGATAATATTGGTGCATGCAGCAGTAGAATTCCTTAAAAATAAATGCAAAAGGTGGGAAAAAGACACTTTATCAGACTTGTCTCCAATAATTCTGCATTTAATATTGATATCCTAAAGTGTAATTATAGAATTAAACTTTTGTTACAATATTTCCAGTTTTCTACATAATGGAATGGATTTCCCCCATTTTAAAGATTCTTGGCAGTAAATGAATTTCAAGCAGTGCTCCTAAAGCTACAAGTAAATCTTATTACTGTTTCACCTTTACACAGAAGAAAGACAACCATGCTACATGTATATGTACACATATCAAATATAAACTGTGATATGTTGGTAGAAAAGACCTTTAATGAACGATACAAGTACATAAGCTTGTTTACATACAAAAAAAAAAATAATAACAAAAATATAACAAAAAAGTGGAGAAACAAGATTTGCACTTAAGATTTCCATCCCTATGGAAGGGCAATAATAACCTGGACTATCTCTTACTTATATTCTACTCCTGTAACGTGGATTAAAATCAATCTCAATTAATAAGGAAAATATTATCAAATTAAAAGAATGCAACATTCTGAAAGTACAAATATTTCAAACCTAGAGAAAACACTGATGTTTATATCAGCAATATGCATTCTGAATTGGCAATGTAAATCACTCAGCTGCTAATTTTCACAATCTGTCAGAGGGATGGATAACCATAATCTTTAGCAAAGCATAGAATAAATAGTTGAACATCATCTAATGTGGAGATATATCTGTCGAATTCCCAAAAATTTGAAAACAAAGGCTACACAACCGTTGTGTTATATTCACAGAAAAAAAAGTTATGCGAACAAAAATGAAAACTTCACCTTGAAAAGTCCACATAAGGACAGAGGAAAAAAAAACATGTATATTTCAATAAAATGACCTTACAAATATACTTTATTATTAAATACAATTTAAAAAACATTAATATTATGTATATGTCTTATTCAAAGGAAATATCTAATATCTTTATGGTATAAAATACAAGGTGGGTTTATAATGCAAGCTAGACAAACATTTGTTCTGTGGTAAACAACCACTGTATTTTTATTACATTGTACATATATCCCACAATACCCCAAAAACATTTTCTCATAAAACAAGATTTCTAAAATACATGTAAATTTCACAAAAAATGTGCATTTATTCTTTTCAGGGGGTAACACAAAGCAGAATTTAAGTAATGCCCGTTTTAAAGGAACACATCTAGATTACTTCAAGAAACCTTGAATTGAACAATGGTCAAATGCTGCCTTGATTTAACAAGAAATAGGAAAACATCAAAAATAATTTCCAATACCTTGCCATGATTCAAGAGATTTTTCTGGAATCAACTTTTAAGCACACATTGACACTTATATCCATTAGTTCACAATAACAATGATCACAACATACATTTGGTCTAAGGCAAGACAAAGATAATAAGAAATCTAGCTATTCCTGATGAAGTGGACTGGACATCCTGAAACAAGGTTCCATCCTCCACAGAACTTGGACTTGACTGGAGTCCCAATTAACCTTAAATATCTACATTATAGAACACCTGTCTGAACCTGCCCTCTGAAAAGCAAGAACAAGAAAGGATTAATGAAATTCCCTGTTCAAGTACATAGTTTTAACCAATACATGTATCTAGTTATATTTATAAACTTATTTAACCATATATCAACTTTATTTTAAAATTAATTATAAAATGTCTATATTTCAGATAAAGAATAGATTTTGTCTGAGATCAATATACAAGTCCCTCCTATTTAAAATGTATTCTAAATAAACTCCAAATGATTTTTTAATATAGTCATCATTTGATTGCTGTCAAGATACATGTAACTGTATATACATGTAACTATAAGCCATAGAAATTATCATACTAAGTCCTATCTGATGGCAGGTGTTAAAAAAATAACAAAAACTTTGAATTCCACTGCTTCATGCCTTTCAGTTATCTTACAATTCTTACCCCTGATCCATTAGTCTCAGACCCTGACAGTGGTCGGTAAGTAGAGGTAGTGATCCTTTGAATCTTCTTTGTCATTGTCCTCCTGGCCACCTCCTGGTAATTAAATAAAGAGAAATTTATTTCAATTGCATAAAATAAAGAACACAATACATATAAAGAACACTAAAAATCTACAAAATGTCCCCAAATAACACTACAAATCTACAAAGATTTCCAAATATCACTGCAAATCTACAAAATGCCCTAATGACATATACTTGCCTCTCCATCTGAATTAACCAGAAGACACACCATGGTTTCATTGTTAGGGACCCATTTGGTACCTTTCATGACAAGGTCAGTTGGTGGATTATGTGTTTGACCTGTGCCAGAACTCCAAACCTAAAGCAGAAAACAATCACATTTTATGACTTACAAATTATCACAAAAGGTTCCTATTTCATAATAAATTTCAGATTTTCCAAAAGCATAGCTTTTACAATCAGATACAAAATGAGATTTGCTATGTTACAAAGTGGTAACTGTATTCAAGTATACTCACTGTACACATCTGTCCTGCCTTTATTTGGAGAGAACGGTGAAATTTGTATTGTGCTTTATTTTCTGCATCATCTGCCTCTGAATGGCGCAGCTGTAATTGCCAGGTTCCTAAAGCAACATCCTGTGAAACACAAACACTTCCAAGTTTATATCTAAGAAAGCAGGTACATGTATCTTCAGGGCTTAGCCCTGGATTTGAACAATACCATTTTCCCAAAGGATGCTTTGTGCCAAGTTGGTTATAATTGGTTTAGTGGTTCTTGAGAAGTTCAAGAATGAATGCCATTCAATTGTCATAACGGGGGAATATGGCTGAAGCAACTTAGAACATACCAGTTATAAACTGCTCTAAGTTAATAGACATGCTGCTATCAAATGAAATTTTGCAGTTGTTCTATTTTTAAAAAAAAAATGTTGATGCATTTTCATGAGTTGATCTTTCTTTTAAACAGTTGAAGTCTCAATATTTAATTGAGCAGACCTAGTACAGTTGAACTTCGGTATCTTGAACTCGTATATCTCGAATACCATGCATATGTCAAAGTGATATGGAAGTCCAAACCACATATTCTTCTAAGTATTTTACCTTTGATACCTTGAACCCACAGATATCTCAAATTTTTTTCTCATTCCCATCAGGTTTGAGATAATGAAGTTTGACTGTATATGGTAACTGGATGTTGGTATCTGAAAGCGCAGCTCTGCTATAAATATCTTGGTTTTGCAAACTTAAGTGGTTTTTGTTAGCACAACAAACCTACCTCATGTGAGGTGTTGTGAAGCCGAATAAATTTCCCATCTGTGTCAATTTCTTCAATGCTAACATTGCCAGTGGCATTAGATTCTGCAGAAAACCCTGAGGTAGAATGAGATTCAAACTCCTGGACTTGTGATGACAAGGCTACTCTTTTTCTCTTGTGTCCCCTCCTGCTGCCTGGGGTGGATCCTGGAGAAGAAGTCTGCGACAGGTTCAACCTAAAACAAAAGGTACACATCTTTAACATAAATAAAGTGCCACGCCACAGCATGATACGCCTGTCAAAAAATTGCAATGATCTTAAACAATTAAAAGTGCAAGAAAATCATGTCAACCTTGATTTTAGATTTCCATGATTTTTCAACTCCTTAAAATATTTGTTTATCCATCTCCTGTGGTGTAGGTGTAACAGAGACAATTTTGTGCCTCTGCTGGGGATCAGACCCGGGACCTCTGGCATGCCAGTCCAGTGCTCTACTGATCGAGCTAAAGGGTTAACCCACTAGCCCAAGCTAGTAGGATGCCATGTATCTTACACTACTACATAGGCACTAATTATAAAATATATTGCATTATTCATAGATTACTATACTGGTTGTGTCAGACCTTGCCAAATGCCTATCATATTAATATATACAATATCAAATTAGTCTTAACAAATTAATCTATACCTAATTAATTTTGAAAATAAAAGGCTGGCCATCAAATATAAAATGGCCAACAGTTCTTCTGTCTAATTCCCAAAGGATACACTGTCAGTTAAGATAATGCTCTGAAGAAATGATTGAGACAGCTATAGCCTTGCTATACATTAATTAATCTTTAACTGGATGCTTGTCTACTCATTACTCCCAAGAGATTATTGGATCTGCACTATATATATCTACCATAAAGCATTTTTAAAACATATAAAACTTCAATGATTTTTTGGTTAGATTAAATGGCAGACAGGTTTTAATATGCAATTCATATGGACATGCTGATTCCACCCCACCCCCATATAATTAGTTTTTTTAGTTCATAATATTCTGTAATATCAAAATAGTTTATTATGCAAAATCAAATTAGTTTTATTTACTTCTCATCAAATTCATTTTAAAACTTATGCTAGCCAACAAGAACTATTTTTAATCCAACAGGATTACCCATTTGGCCTAATACTCAAGGGATATAGATAGCACCGATGCTCTTCCTCACACAAAACTCATTAATTTCTCTCTCTAATTTGACATGCAATTTTCTGTTATCAAAATTCTTCTTGACCAGTGCTTGATAATTAAACTCATGGGAGTGGTGGAATTTCTTTAACATACATTACATTTGTTAAAGATTGCTGTCAAGTATATGCTAAAAAAATAGGTATTTTCTTGATTTAACATTTTTCTAATAAGGATAGTGTGATACTTTTACATTTTTTGGAGTGGGTAAATGAAGAGAAAAAAAGACATTTTTTTTTTAAATTTCACTTAAATTAAAGGTCACAGTGACCTTGAAATAGGTCACGACACACCCTCTACCTAAGATGCATGAAGTGGCCAAGTTTGATGATTCTAAGTCTAATAGTTTTCTAGTTATGGACCGGACAGGATTTTTCCATATTTGGCTATAACTTTTTAATTATAGGTCAGAGCAACCTACTTTTTGTGCGCGACACACCTTCTACCCAAGATGTATCAGCTGACAAAGTTTGATAACTCTAGGCCTTATAGTATTCAAGTTATGAGCTGGACACGAGAAAAGCTAACAGACGGACGGACGGAGAGACAGACGGACATGAAGCCTATAACATAATACGTCCCGTCTTAAGACGGGCGTATAAAAAAGTAAGTATACAAGTCATCTACAACTTTATCCAAATGTACCAATTTTATTTACAATCCAGATCTAAATGTAAACAAGACTTGCCTTTCCTCTTCTGTTTCCAACAGCTTTCTGTAAGTGGTAATCTCATTATCCAGTTTGATCTTGATTTCTAGAATGTCAGCGTACTCTTGACTCTGCTCTTCCATGGCAGCTCTGAGGTCTGAAATCTCCTGGTCTTTCAGAATAAGTCGTTCTTCATACTCCTCTTGTTCCCTGGTAAGTCGAGACTGCAGGTTTAACACCTGGGCCTCCAATGCTGCATTCTGAAAAGATTATTGAACAAAAAGACATAAAAATCTAGGGCATGTTTATATCAATTTTTATGTTAAATATGATTAAATGACAATATAATTTATAATAATTATGTTCAGATAAGACAGATCGTCAAAGAAATTTTTTTACCATATGCACCAAAATAGAAATTGACACTCTGTGCAAGTTAACAGATCAATGAATTGATTGTTATTATTCATCAGAACTCATTATTTCATTAAGTTTATTGATGTTATATTGTTTTAGAATTACCCATGCAAAATTTACAACATATGAGCAAATTATTACATTTATTAATGCAATACCAAAAGTTTTTTTAAAAAAACAAATTCAAGTTAATTCACATCCTAGTTATTTAGGGTTATGACAATTATTTCAGAATTTAAGATAAATGGCAGCGGACTATTTTTGAGTTGGCTCGCATAGCGAGCTACTCCCTGTCGACATAGCCGTTTCAGAGCTGTAAAATTTATCACACATTCATCCAGGTGATCCATACGCCAAGTATAATAGTTCTAGCAAAAAATGCTTTGGTTTGAGTGATTGTATAAACTTAAGAGGTAAAAACTGTATAAAATTTCATACTGTAACATGTGTAACATTATTTATGCCTTCATGCTTTTAAAGAAACTTTTGATTAAATATCTGTACGATGTACAATTACTGCGTATGAATATATGTTCAAGCATGTTAGGTGGATCTAATCTTCCCATCTGAAGTTTATTTATAATTGATCTAGAATGCTCCCTAACACAAACACACCTGCTGCTCTCATTAGCTGCAACTAGTTGTTGTTGAAAATCTATTTTTAGAATCCAGATTTGCTGTGGGAATCTTAAACCTAATTATTCCATAACACTGACCACTGCAGCTACTGTGCTTAAAATATTCATTGTAGAATCCAGTCAAAATAATATGGAAGCCCATTAGTGCCAACTTGTATATATAAAGGAAAAGCAATATACACTTTATTTATGAACCGAACATGGATCAGACATATAATATTCAATCTCTTAAGATGCAAAGTAAACTGAATATATTAAGGAATGGTGCCAAGATGTATGAAAAAGCTCAATTGATTCGAGCGAGTCAACTCGCAGGCCCTTCAGGCCTTTGATTTTTTTTTTTTTGGCATGAAAAGATAAACATTGGTAATATAAAATATCTCTGATGCATTTTGTACATTTCAGTGTTTTTTATTTTCTTGTTAATCCAGCCATCACTGATATATTATGACTGCAACATAACCAAAACTATACTAAAACTGGTTCAGTGGTTCAAGAGAAGTTGAAAATCTAAAACACTTTAAGACTAACACTTGTCACATGAAAATGGATTGACCAACTAATGAACAAAATGATTGTCATAGGCATCTGCAAAATATATGCAAGAGCTGAAAGCAGACAGGTACTTCATAATGTGCTTTCCATCAGTGTAGAATTTAATCACTTTAGTTTCATCTACAACTACACCAAAAGAATGAGTTTTACTAACAGATGAACTAGATATTAAATTCGAAAATCCAGTAAAAAATGTAATGCTTCAAAACACTCCATTTCAGATTTGTAAAGAGCAAAAGCATTTTTTATCTTTTTTGATGTTTCTTACAAAATAATGCGCCTCTTTTCCAACCCTTATCCACATGTATTTCTGTTAGAAATTACATTAAACATAAAATATACAACAAAATGGAAGCCGAATTTACTTAAATTATTCCTTGGTAGACATAATGTCTTTTCAGTTACATGTACATTTTTATTTTTCTTGTCATTTAATTTTTATATTATGTAATAATGAAGCTAAAACAGAAATTACAGAATCATATTAAATAACTGAATAAAGAGACCCTTTACCTCTTTCTTTAATTTGGTGACCTCTGATGATAACTCATCAACTCTCCTCCTTGTGATCTTAATCTCGTCTGTGGAAGCTGTGGGTCCACTCATACTTCTGTCCAAGGCATTCTTCAGATTGCCAACCTATCATTAATCATTTAATTTGCCAAGCATTAGCCAATTGTTAAGTTAGAAACAAAATTCAAAGATATTTAAAATTGGCTAGAAAGATTTCAATACTGACATA